>JAVCKV010601911.1:0-76152 GCA_032274145.1 Herpochondria borealis
GTGAGATGTTTTTTGGGCAGGAGTTTGGTCGCTATGGTGCCGGGAAAACAGCTTACCCGTTTTCAACCGTTAGCTTTGTTCAAAGCGGACAGGACCATCGTGCATCGAAAGACGGTTTTGTGTATATCTATTCGCCCGAAGGGGCAAAAAGTAATGAGCTACTTTTAGCGCGAGTGCCCGCAGCACAGCTGGGCAAGCGAAGCGCGTGGCAATATTTTAGTGGTTGGGATCGTGGTGTGGCTATTTGGTCCGGTGACATCAATCAGCGGCAGCCTAATATGACTCTGCCAGAACGCAACGCATCTGGCGAGTATTTTGGGTGGTATTCATGGCTGCCATCGGTGGTCTGGAACCCGGGATTACAGCTGTATGTGATGGCTAACGGCGGTACCTACGCAGGCGATAACCTTAGCAACTCAACGAGCGACTATTACAACAAGTGGATGCATAATAAGTCAGGAAGTTTAGGTCTGTGGTATTCGAAGACTCCGTATGGTCCGTGGAAGCAGTTTTTCTACACAGATTACTGGACACCCGATAATGCGTCTAACCTGACTTATCAGCCAAAGTTGTCGCCCAAGTGGATTAGTGAAGATGGTAAGAAAATGGTGCTAATCTGGTCTGATGCCCAACGTAATGCGCAAGGCTATTCGCATAGCTTGAACTACAAGTGGAATCAAATGGAAATTGAAATACAAACGCGGTAACGAGAATTCGGTCCATCATCGCTGGTGATTTTGGACTGTCCCCCTGAACCTTGTTGACGCTGATCAGGCAAGGGAAGGAGCAATAGAGTTTCATTGGGTTAGTAGTTAGCACTGTTTGTGTGTCGATGATCCTGCCATGCCAGGTGGTCATCGGTTACGGCACTATTGGGGGTAGCTGCCACCATTTAATATACATCTAGAAACTCAAGTACAGCCTATATGAATTCGTCTTGGTATTTCAGCCGAACTAATAGAATATTGAGGCGTTCCAGTCACATCAGTGTTTGTTGTTAGGGGCAGGTAGGTACTACTTTGCCTCTCAGAGTACCGACTTTTCACCTGCGATTTATCATTGTTTAGAGCAGCTAGACGCCTATGTACGATAGGCAAAACGACACGCACCTGAGTGGCTTTCGCTAGGTGCCTGTTTCTGAACAGGCACTTAGCGATTCCAAAAGTGTTAGCGCTTGGTCTTGCTTCGAGCCGGAGCCCGTTTTGTTGTCGGTGTTGTACGCGCACTATAAGCTGATGTTTTTTTGCGTCTGCCAGTCGTTGCTTTGCCGCCCGAGCCGCCTTGACCGGCGGTAGCACTTTGGCCGTGTTCCCTTGGCGGTAAGCCGGTGTGCTGCGTCAGGATGGTGCCGGGCATCGGTTTGCCGGGCTTGCGAATACCGGTGCTATTTTTCCGCCTTGGGCTGTGATAGTGACCATCACTCAGTGGCTGCCAAACAGGGATCAGGTGTTTTTTGCCATTGCCTATAAGGTCAGCACGGCCCATGCCTTTAAGTGCTTCACGCAGCATTGGCCAGTTGTCTGGGTCGTGGTAACGCAAAAAGGCTTTGTGCAGTCTGCGTTGTCTGGTTTTTCTGACCGTCTCAACATTCTCTGTCTCACGTCCAACCTTCCGCAGCGGGTTTTTGCCGGAGTGATACATGGCTGTAGCAGTCGCCATAGGCGACGGGTAAAAGGTTTGTACCTGATCAGCCTTGAAGCCATTGCTCTTTAACCACATCGCCAGATGCATCATGTCTTCGTCGGTGGTGCCCGGGTGGGCCGCAATAAAGTAAGGAATCAAATACTGTTCTTTACCTGCCTTACGGGAGTATTTTTCAAACATTTGTTTGAACTTGTCGTAACTGCCAATACCGGGCTTCATCATTTTGTCTAGCGGACCGCGCTCGGTGTGCTCAGGCGCAATCTTCAGGTAGCCGCCTACATGGTGGGTCACCAGTTCTTCTACGTACTCGGGTGATTTGATCGCGAGGTCATAACGTAGACCTGAAGCGATAAGCACTTTCTTGATGCCGGGCAGTGCACGTGTGCGACGATACAGCTTCACCAGTGATGAATGATCGGTGTCCAGGTTAGGGCAGATGTCCGGGTGTACGCAGGAGGGTTTGCGACAAGCCGCTTCTATCTTTGTAGATTTGCAGGCCAGCCGATACATATTGGCGGTGGGTCCGCCCAGATCAGAAATTACCCCAGTGAAGCCCGGTACTTTGTCGCGGATTAATTCGACTTCACGAATAATAGAATCTTCTGATCGACTTTGAATAATCCTGCCTTCGTGCTCTGTTATCGAACAGAAGGTGCAGCCGCCAAAACAGCCGCGCATGATATTGACTGAGTAACGAATCATTTCGTAGGCAGGGATTCGGGCTTTACCGTAAGTCGGGTGTGGAACGCGTGCATAGGGCAGGTCGAACACGTAATCCATTTCTTCAGTGGATAAGGGGATCGGAGGACGATTGATCCAAACGTATCGATTACCGTGGCGTTGTACTAATGCTCGTGCATTACCGGGGTTGGTTTCAAGGTGAAGTACCCGGTTAGCGTGCGCATACAGTACTGGGTCTTTTTTTACTTTTTCAAAGTCTGGCAGACGAATATAGGTATTGGCACGCTTGCTGGCGAGTTGCTGCAAGCGTTCTTCTTTGCTTAAAAACTTTATGGGTGCTGTTATTGACCCGTCTTTTGTATTTTTTGCTGAGTCAGTGTTTTTTTCTTTTGACCCGGTTGATTTAGTCGTGTCCAGGTAGGGGTTGATGTGTTTATCAATTTTGCCCGGTTCGTCGATGCTTGACGAGTCGATCTCATGGTGGTCATCAGGAATGCTGTTACAAAGAAAAGCCGTGCCCCGAATGTCTTTGACATCATCAATCGTTTCACCACCGGCAAGCCGGTGAGCAATTTCGACAATCGCGCGCTCGGCGTTGCCGAAAAGCAGGATATCTGCTTTCGCATCGATCAGTAGGGATCTGCGTACTTTGTCTTGCCAGTAATCATAATGTGCAATGCGGCGCAGCGAAGCTTCGATGCCACCGAGCACAATCGGAACATCGCGAAATGCTTCACGACAGCGTTGCGCGTAAACCAATGAGCAGCGGTCTGGACGTTTGCCGCCGACGTCATCGGGGGAATAAGCATCATCTGAGCGGATTTTTCGATCCGCCGTGTAGCGATTGATCATTGAATCCATGTTGCCGGCGGTGACACCGAAAAACAGATTGGGTTTGCCCAATTGCTTGAAGGGGTCAGCAGATTGCCAGTCAGGTTGTGCAATGATGCCAACGCGAAAGCCCTGCGCTTCTAACAGACGGCCGATAATGGCCATGCCGAAGCTTGGGTGGTCAACATAGGCGTCGCCGGTGACTACGATGATGTCACAACTGTCCCAGCCTAGTTCATCCATTTCTGCGCGCGATACTGGCAGGAAAGGGGCTGAGCCGAAGCATTCTGCCCAATAGCGCTGGTAGCCGAATAATTCAACGGGCGCGGTTGCGGGTGTTCGCATGATTGTCTCTTAGATAGCTTTCGAGTGTTTAAAAGCCGGTGAATAAGGGGGATAGCGGGGAGTGTACAGCATCCGGCACATAAGATCGTGTATGCGAACCCTAACCTTGACCTCAAAATTGAAACGTTTTTGAGTACAATAGTGAATTAAGTGTTTAGGCCGCTCTGTTAGCAGGCACTGGCCAGCGCATATTCATTCAGGCGATACGGTAAGTAACCTGTTAGAACGACACCATGTCAGGGATAAAAGATGAGCGAACAAGAGCAATTGCTGCGTAAAATGTTTTCGGTCGCAGTGGATGCGGCGCAACCCGCTAATACTTTAGAGGCTTTTATGCCAGCCGTTCCAGTGGGCCGTACTGTGGTTATTGGTGCGGGTAAGGCCTCTGCTGCAATGGCGCAGGCATTTGAGGCTGCCTGGCAGGGGCCGGTAGAGAAGCTGTCTGGTTTGGTCGTTACTCGGTATGACTACAGTGTGCCTTGTCAGCACATAGATATCGTCGAGGCGGCCCACCCGGTGCCGGATGCCGCCGGAGAAAAGGCCGCAAAGCGCATTCTGGACATTGTAAGTAATCTGACCAGTGATGACTTGGTAGTGTGCCTTATTTCAGGGGGCGGGTCGTCGTTGCTTTCATTGCCAGCTGATGGTCTAACGCTGGAAGATAAGCAGAATATAAATAAAGCGTTGTTAAAAAGTGGCGCCAATATTCGTGAAATGAATTGCGTGCGCAAGCACTTATCTGCAATTAAAGGGGGCAGGCTAGCCAGGGCTTGCGCGCCGGCACGCGTGGTTTCTCTAATGATTTCTGATGTGCCTGACGATGATCTGGACGTCATTGCATCGGGCCCCACGGTGCCCGACCCCACGTCATTTACTGATGCGTTGGCGATACTGAAAAAATACAATATACAAGAGCCTTTGGCAGTGCTGGAGCATTTACGGCGAGCAGAAGAGGAAACCCCGGATGCAGCGGATACTGTTTTTAACAATGCTGAATCCCACCTTATAGCAACCCCTCAGTTCTCTCTAGAGGCAGCGGCAAGAGTAGCCCAAGCAGCCGGGTACACACCGATGATCTTGGGCGATAGCATTGAGGGTGAATCAAGTGATGTGGCGATAGTGCATGCGGCAATTGCGAAGCAGGTTAAGCGACACCATCAACCGCTGGCTGCACCTTGCATCATTCTGTCAGGTGGTGAAACAACCGTCACTGTAAAAGGTAACGGGCGCGGCGGACGAAATGCAGAGTTTGCGTTGGCTTTGTGTGTGGCACTGAATGAGTTGACGGGGGTCTATGCGCTGGCGGCGGATACTGATGGCATTGATGGCAGTGAGGATAACGCCGGGGTTTTGGTGCGACCCGACACTTTAGCGCTGGCTCAGCGTGAAGGTCTGGATGCAAAGGCGTTTTTAGCAAATAACGATGGTTATAGCTTCTTTCATCAGTTGGACGCTTTGGTTATGACTGGCCCGACATTTACCAACGTCAATGATTTCAGAGCTATTTTAATTTCTTAAGATAGCCTGCGTTGAATTTGCAGTGGCCAGCATGCATTGCAGGTAGCTGGTTAAAGAAAGCTGCCTTTTTGTAGGGTCTTAGCCATTCGGATGGCATTTTCCTGCTGTTGATAATAACCTCGCACTCTTTCTGTTTCAGCGTAGCCGTGACTGATGTAAAATTTGCGCGCCTTATGGTTTGATTCTCTCAATTCCAGCTGACAAGATTCAAGGCCCGCTGTCTTAGCGCACATCTCCAGCCAGTCGAGCATACGATGTCCTATGCCACTGGATCTCCAATGTGCTTCCACACCAAGCAAATTCAAATGCGCTTTGGTGGCACCGTATTGCATGATGCCAAAGCCGATGAGGTCACCATCGTTTTTAGCGGTAATTACGTTGATGTCTGGTGACAAAATACAGCGGCCCACACGCTCAGGTGTCCAGCTCCATTTTAAGCCCTGTTCAATAATTTCGCGTGACATCGTTGCCACTTTGTAGGAGTCGTTAACATGCGCTAGAACGACTTCTGTTTGTTTAGTATCCATCGGTTTATTCTTTCATTACCGTCTATGGGTTGCTCGCTGAGCGTTTGCCGTGGCGATCAGGAATTTAATAGTCCATAGGTTGGTAGCGACGAAATGTTGCATCGTTTTAGTCGCTATTTACGGTGGAGCTGAAATACGCAGAGTGTGCACAATTTCAAGGCCGGTTTAATGTTGATTAACAAGCATTTGTGAAATGTGCGCCTACAGTTTTTTGGTGCCTTGTCGTCACAACGGGATCTAATTTGTGGCTGTTGCCGTGCGTGGGTTTTGATGCAAATATTACATGATTTTCTAAGGTCTGATGCGTTGTTGGTGATGCAGTTTTTAACAACGCTAGGGCTGCTGGTGTTTGCCTTGGTGTTTTTTGCACAAGTCACTTCGCGGCAAAGAATGCTGGCACGTGACAATGCTGATCTGAGGGAAGAACTGGTCTGTCTGCGTGAGCGTCGCGAGCAATCGACAAAGCGACTGACAGATGAGCAACGACGGCATCGCGATTTATTAGCGAAAATAGGCGACGATATTTATGACCTGAGACCTTTAACAGAGGGCGATTTTGACTGTGTGCGTGAGATGCACGGCTCTAACTCAGTGAGGTTAACGATTGATTTAAGCGATGCTGACGAGCAAATGAATTCTCAGTCCTCTAATGACCCGCGCTTCATAGATGCAGATTTGTTCGTCGAGCCCGCCGCGAATCGCGCCACGGTGACTGCCATTTCGGGTCTGTTTAATGATTCCGAGACGCCTGCAGATGTCATGATTGATGATGATTCAGATCCTCTGACAAGGGCTTTGAAGATATCCAAGGCCATTGGTCGCGACTGACTCTGCCTCCGATGTACTGGAAATTGGGCTCCAATTGGCGTAACTAGTGCCAAGTAGCCCACAACCCCCGCAAGCAATTAGCATCTGGCCGCGGATAAGTTGATCTGTCTCTGTAAGCAGTAAATACTATGCCCTTTCAGTTTAAGGGCTTTTGGTGTTTTGTGTTTAATCAATATGACGAGATCAGCCGGCGAAAATTCATAGCGTCACAAGCTGCTTTACTATCAACAGCGGCTTTGGGCTCATCAAGTCAACTGCATGCAGCTATGTCAGTCCGGGTTGATCTCTCTGATCTCGCCTACCGATCTAAGCGACGGTCAGTCGATCTGCTGGCACTGCACACCATGGAATCCCTGCAAGCCCCATTTTGGGAGGCGGGCAACTATATGCCGCAGAATTTGTCGCGCATTGCCTACGTACTTCGAGATCATCGCACGCAAGAAGTTCATGCGATTGATCCACGCTTGCTCGAATTTTTATATGTTGTTGCGCAAGAGCTTGAACTGACTGTCCCTGTGCATGTTATTTCCGGGTATCGTTCGGCTGCGACCAATGAGCAGCTGCGGCGGAAGTCTAGTGGTGTTGCAAAACGCAGCTTCCATATGTTTGGCCGTGCAATTGATATTCGTATACCTGGCGTGGACTCCGCGATAGTGCGCGATGCTGCGATCTCTGCGCGTCACGGCGGAGTGGGGTATTACCCTGGGTCGGATTTCGTGCATTTGGATACAGGTCGTGTCCGAAGCTGGTAGTCCACCGTTAGGTTTTTTGTCCTTTGGTGACCTGTGTCGCTAAACCCGAAACTCGTAGTGTCAATACATTGACAGTCGTGTAGCTCTTTCTTTACTATCTCCCCAACTTAGCGCTTGAGAGACGGATCGACGTGTATCCCCGTTTCGGCGTTTGCAACACTTTTGGGGAAACATATGCTTTTAACGAAACTAGGCTTGCGCACAGGGATGGCAGCGGTAATGTGTGCCGGGCTATTGTTCTCTTCGGCTGCTTTCTCGGCCAAGTTAGGGGTTCGGGTGCTGGATGCAAACAGCGGATTGCCTGTAGCAAACGCTTCGGTTTGTCTTGGCACGGCGACAGAGCCAACTAAGTTTGGCACTGGCATTACCTCTTATAGTGGCGTAGCGCTGTACGACAACGTTCCAGAGCGGCTGGTTCTGATCACTGTTTCGAAAAGAAATTTTCGCGGCATTGCGCTGCAAGCGCCAATGACTGGCGATAATATTATCAAGGATGTGCTTGTGACCGAAGGTCTATCAAGCAAGAAATGTCGTGCATTAAAAATGGTCAGCTTGAAAAAGCCGGTGACTCCCGGTGCACAATCAGAAGATTGGCCACTACTGATTGAAGCGCTATCTTATTTTCCAAGCGGCGACGATGGTCTTTCATTCCTGTCTTACAGTAACGGCAAGCCAACGCACTATCGGGTAAGTACTGATCCTGATTTTACTGGCGCGCTTTGGAAAGACTATAGCGACGTGATGCATTTCTCGCCGCTTCAAGCGGACCAGGGAAAGTCCATGTTGTACTTTCAGCTAAGAAAAACAGTACAGGTGTCCGGTGGCTCGATTGACGCGCTCTCTGAAGTAATGGCTCAGGCCGTATTTATAAAATAAAGAATAAAGTAGTGTGGTTAGTTTTCAGCGGCGGCGCTATGAATCGCCGCTTTTTTTTGTCTGGACGAAATACAATTAGCGTTTTTTCAGAGACTCGGTTTCATCCTCTGTTAAAGGGCGGGCCTCTGATTCAAGCATTACCGGAATACCGTTGTGGATGGGGTAGGCCAAGCCTGCCTGTTTGCTCCAAAGCTCCTCACCTATCTGTATCAGGCTGCCTTTGGTGATTGGGCAAACAAGTATGTCCATTATTCGACGATCAAGTTTCAATGCGATATTTCCGTAACGGTTTTCAACACCAACATACTACCGCTTAACGGTGACGCCAAGGCGTTTTTGTAGCTCGGTGCTAGTGGTTGTGTATTGAGTGTGAATTGGTTTTTCCGGGTTCAGCTTGGTGGCTATATCGAAGGCAACAAGGGTTGCCTCGTGAAAGCCACAAAGAATCAGCTTGCGCTTTCCCGGGTAGGTGTTGATGTCGCCGATCACGTAGAAGTCGGGCAGGTTACTTTGAAAGTTGGCTGGATCTACTTCAATTTGATTGCGACTTGTCTGTAATCCCCAATCCTGAAAGTGGTTTAATTTTGGCGAATTGCCGAGGCGCGCCAAAATGATATCAGCTGAAAGATCGACTGACTCTTTATTGCTATCCGTGACTGAAAGGTGCGTGATTCTGTTGTTATCGGTCTTGAGGTCGGTAATCTTTCCGTTAAGTACGCTTAGTTTGCCGGTATCGACTGCGTCAGTTAGAGCGGCCAGCACGGTCTCGCTGGCGTTGAGCCTGCGTTTGCGATGGATGTAGGTGGTTTTAGTGGCGAATTCAGATGCGCCAATTGCGGTTGAAATAGCAGACGCGGTATCGCCGCTGACCAGCACTTGTTTGCCGCTCAATGTGTCTCTTGTCGAAGGGATGTCTGGAAAATCCTGATAAAACAGCTGCGATTGTTCGAAAGCTTCGATGCCATCTACTCGCATTTTAACGGTCGTAAATGCCCCGGCACCTGCAGCCAGGATGATATGTTTTGCAGAAAAAGTGTCGCCTTTTTCGGTGGTTGCAATGAAACCGTCATTGTTGTTTTTTCGAACGCTTTCAACCGTTTGTCCGTAGTGGATAGCTACACTGAAAGGGCTTATTTGTTGTAGTAATTGATCGGTTAAATGGCCAGCCAGAATATGCGGAATACCCGGAATGTCATAGATCGGTTTGTCAGCGTAGAGCTCGGCGCATTGTCCGCCCGGGTGCGGCAGCGCTTCTATCACACAGCAGGAAACACCTTGTAAACCGAGCTGAAACACCTGAAACAAGCCGCAAGGTCCAGCACCAATAACCAGCACGTCAATGTCATTTGTTTTTGTCATAAGTAAGGCATGCAAAGGCTGTGGGGATTTTGGCGAAGAATATGGGTCAAGGCAGTGGCATCCGGGTGAGGATCTACTATCTTATCTATATATAGCGTTTTCATCTAACAATTAATACATCATTTAGAGTGTGAGGCCGGATTCACCAGTGAATGTTCAGGATATTTTAACGCTCGTTATTGTCTGCGTCGCAGCCTTTCTGTGTGGGGGGCTACTAAGTGCCAGTCGGCAGCGGGCTGACGCCAAGTCTGATTATGAAGATCGTGCGCGGCTGTTGTCCATAGAGGCCAATGCCGACGATCGCGAACAGCGGTTAGCGTCTGCAGAGCGCAATCTGGAGAATAGCAACGAGGCTCTGCGTATTGCCAATATGGAAGTGGTGCGTTTGCAGACCGCTGTGGAAGGTGCCCACAACCAGTTGCGACACCAAACTCAATTCTCAATCGAGCGCACAGAGATTCTTGAGCGCCAGAATACTGAGTTTAACAAGCGTTTTGAATCAATAGCAGCGCAATTTTTTGTCGAGAATAACAGTCGCCTGGCGGATATGACCGAGTCACAACTGAATGGTCTGTTGGTGCCTTTGCGTGAGCAGCTGGGTGATTTTAAAAAACGGGTAGAAGATACCTATGATCGGGACTCCCGTGATCGGCATTTATTGAAAGCAGAAATATCTCAGCTTAAAAATTTAAACGAAAGAATCAGCAAAGACGCGATCAATCTGACTAATGCCCTGCGAGGTGATAACAAGGCATTAGGTAGTTGGGGCGAGCTGGTGCTGGAAAGAGTATTGGAAAGCGCAGGCTTACAAAAAGGCAGAGAGTACGATCGCGAAGTAAGCTTCACTGATGAGCAAGGCAGGCGGCTTCGTCCTGATGTGTTATTGCATCTGCCTGGTAAGAAAAACATTGTGGTCGATTCAAAAGCGTCTGTGAAAGCATTTGAAAAGTCGCTGTCGCAAACTGATGAGCATGAAAAACGTAAATGGATGCAGCTGCACGTAAAGGCATTAAGAAAGCACATAGACTCTTTGAGCAGTAAGCAGTATGAGTTCATTGACGGGGTGAATTCACTAGATTTTGTGGTGATGTTTATACCCGTTGAAGCCGCATTTCAATCGGCCTTAGAGCAAGACAGTGCCTTGTACAAAGATGCCTATGAGAAAGACGTGATCATGGTTGGGCCGTCTTCCTTGATGGTGACTTGTCGCACGATACAAAACGTTTGGCGTGCAGAGTTGCAGAATAAAAATTCTAAGCAGATTGCCCGCAAAGCAGGGGAGCTTATCGATAAGTTTGCCGCATTTACGGGTGAGCTTGAAAAGGTCGGCGCAGCACTTGCCACCGCAACTGACTCTTATGATTTGGCGCGCCGCACAAGTTAAGTAGCGGTCGAGGAAATTTGGTGTCACGTGCTCAGGTGATTCAACAGCTTGGGGTATCCGGGAAAGTGAATGCGATTGCCGAGACCTGATGACGGGAGGCTGTTTTTACACGCCGGAGGGTCCCAGGCGTTCGCTGCGGGGCGTTCGACGGAACTTCTCACGATAACATTTGGTAAAGTGTGATTGACTGGTGAACCCGGCGGCAATAGAGATATCAAGGATGGGTAAGCTGGTTTCCAGTAACAGGCGTCGTGCATGTTGTAATCGTAAGTCCATGTATTTTTGCTGCGGTGTGCACTGTAGGTGGCGTTGGAACAGCCGCTCTAGCTGTCGCTGAGATACGCCGATGCTTGCAGAGATTTCACCCGGGGTCAGTCGTTCCTCAATATGAGAGGCCATGACCCGGAACGCCGCCGCAAGTTTTGGTGACTTACGGGCCAGTGCGGCATGCTGCGCCACGCCCTGAACATCGGTGCTGATTCTTATCCGGTCATGGAATAGCCAGGTACATACGTCGGTGACGACGTCATCACCATAGTCTTCTGCAATAAGGTGCACCATCATGTCGAGAGCGCCGGTACCACCGCAGCAGGTAAAGCGATTGTTCTCTACCACATAAACCGACGGATCAGCCTTGATATCAGGAAACGCCTCGCGGAAAGCATCAATACTCTGCCAGTGTATTGTGCATCGGCGTCCTTGAAGCAGGCCGGCGTTAGCCAGTATCCAGGTGCCCGTGCTGACAGCGCCGATCGCTGTGCCATTTTGTGCCTGCTGTTGTAGCCAGCGAATGGTCGCGTCCGGTTTATACCGTTGTGAATTGACGCCTCCCACAACAAAAATGCGGTCAAACTTGTCTGTTGTCTCTGGTTGCTTGTCCGGTGTCACGCTTAAGCCATTGCCAGCCTTAATCGGGGTGCCATCATCGGTCAGGAACGTCCAGCGGTACAACTCCTTTGATGACGTGATGTTGGCCGCCCTGTAGGGTTCAATGGCCGAGCCAAACGCCAGCATCGCGAATTCCGGCGTCAGCATAAAAGCGATGTTTTTTGGCTGCATGGTTGTTTAACAGAAGAAAAGGATGTGGTGCGAGGGTAATGCGGAGGCGGGTATCTGTCCAGACCAGGCCAGCGATACTGTCATTTCATCGGGTACTGGAAAAAATGTAAATTAATGAGCTAAGTTGCTGATTTTTTCATTTAGTGACTTGATTTTGATTGTTTTTATTTAGATGGACTATACAATTAACGTAACCGCGCGGAATAGCGGGTTTCCAGTGATTTGTAGTCTGGTGTTTCGAACACTTTCTCTGCCCTGACCTTCAAACTCTGCTGGCTCGTCCGGTGTTCACTGGCCGGTGAGAGCTGGCTTTATCAAAACAGGCAATGTTTGCCTGGTGTTATATGAGATCTGATTCACAATGTCTGAAAAGCAGCAAGGAACCGTTAAGTGGTTCAACGATGAGAAAGGCTACGGCTTCATCACTCGCGATAGCGGCAGCGATTTATTTGTCCACTTTCGCTCAATAATTGGCGAAGGTCGGCGTACCTTGGTAGAAGGGCAGTCAGTGACTTTTTCAGAGGTAGATGGCCAGAAAGGTCCGCAAGCTGAAGAAGTGACACCCCTTTAACTACTGAAGTTCTTCCAAAAGGAAAAAGGCCAGCTTTCGCTGGCCTTTTTTTGTTTGCAGAATAGTAAAGACTACCAGCATTCGTCAGGATCTGTCGCATCTGGCTTAGCGTCAATAAGCCCCGTTTGGTCAAGTATTAGCTTGGTGCAAAGTTCGTCGTCGGCTTGAGATGTTCCTGCAACTGGGGTTGCAGTAAGTGTATAGGTGGTTGCGGTGATGTCAGCGATATCCTCGTAAGCAATTGTGTAGTAGTCGTCAGGGCTGCTTTTCGGGGCGTCGGCATCACACCCTATGTAAGTGAAATTCTGGGTGCGGCAGCGTTCCATGATCTGTGCGGCGTTGCGCAGCCCGACTTGTCCGTCCAATCGCCGCGAATCGATAACATAACTTGTGTAGCTTGGCACGGCAACTGACCCAAGGATGCCAATAATCGCAATCACAATTAAAAGTTCGATTAATGAGAAGCCTTTCATTTTTCTTTGGTGCATGTGTGTCTCTCCAAAACTGACGCCGCAGTTACGTTGTGCGGGAGCCTCTTTCTTGAATAGACAAAAGGCTGAATAGGTCAGCAGGTGAACGGCAGTTTGGTTGGAAAATTAAATGCGCCGTCGAATGTTTAACCAGATGGCTGTCTTTGGCCTGAGATTTGCGACCGGGTTATTACTTTTTTAGCTGTTGCTTAACCTGCGGGCCAAATGAAAAACTCATCATTGCAGTTTAGTCGCGGTGTCACATTGGTTGAACTGATGATCGTGTTAGCGATCTTAGGGATTCTGATGGGTCTCACGGCACCCAATTACGCGGGTCTTATCGCTGAACGGTCCATCGCGGCGGAAACCCGGCGGATGATCGATGTCCTGAAACTTGCCAGAAGTGAAGCACGGGCGCGTGGTGCCACTGTGACCGCCAGTCGGTCGGCAAGTGGTGACTGGACCGGCCAGATTGAAGTCTTCGAAAGCACGTCTGTCGCGGGCAATGCAGCCTATGCGCCGGCGGGTGGTGTTGTCACAGATGATCTGGTGAAACGAATAAGCGGATCGGCTGGCAAGGTGACGAGCCGCGATGATGCCGTCGACAATGGCGAAATGATTAGCTTCAATATGCGCGGCTGGTTGAGTTCAGGGGAGACTCGCGAAATATTAATTGCGGTTTGTTCTTCAGCGGCTGATGACAGTCAAGGAAAGTACATAGAAATAAACCGGGTTGGAAAAATCCGTGAACGATTTATTGAAGCTGATACCAGGGGTTGTTTATGAATCGGCAGCGCGGGATTAGTTTAATTGAAGCAATGATAGCGTTAGTGGTGTTTGCGTTGGGCGTGGGTGGTATGGCTGGTCTGCAGTTAAGGTCTGTCAGTATGTCATTAGATTCTCAGCAGCGCTCTGTAGTGTTAGCAAAGTCACAGGAGTTGGCTGACAGAATGCGTAGCAACAGCGGATCGTTAACCGATTATTTAGGCGTGTTGAGCAACGCAGGTGGGACTTACTGCGCTGCTGCGCCGGCGACCAATTGTGCAGACTCTAACAGCGGCATTGCTGCAGTCTGTACAGGTCAACAGATGGCGGTATTTGATCGATGGGATATATTTTGTCGGCCTGATTCCGGTATGAATGAGAATGTTATTGACTGGCGTACTGAGGTGACGTGCAGCGGTGCTTGCACCGTGGGACAAGACGCGGTCACCATTTCAACAACTTGGGTATCCCGTACCGGAGACACTAATAAAGACCTGGTGGGGACACCTGGAGCTGCTGGTGTTGATCCAACTCAGGACGACCTTGTACTGAGCTTTACACCGTGAAAATTTTTCGTAAAAAACAAACAGGCCTTACGCTAATCGAATTGATGATCGGGGTTGTGATTGGCATATTCATCAGCTTGATGGTTGTGCAGTACATGGTCACGTCTTCGCGAATGTTTAAGAGTCAGGGGGCTGACGCGAATCTAGAGCAGAATGCCAGCTTCGCACTTTCCTATTTAAGTCAGTTTATTCGTCAGGCTGGGTCCAGGGACGGTCATGGTACCGAAGTGCCGTTCTTTATTGATGACTGTGGCAACTTCAGCCCTTGTACCAGTGACGCAGATGGTGATGGTGTATCAAGTGCTGACTCTGATCGCATCGCGGTGCAAATGTTTCCATCCAGTCGTATGGATTGCACTGGCATAGCTGTTACTGGTCACGTTGCCAATGTGTTTTACATCGCAAAGGAAGACCCGGGTTCGCCTGTTAATTCTCTGTTCTGCAGAGGTTTCGATATTACTGCACGGCAGTGGCTGCCCGGCTCTGAGGGCGTGGCATTGATTGACGGCATCGATCAGATGCAAGTGATTTACGGAATTGCCGACGACGACGAACAGGTCTACAGCTATGTTGCTGCTGAAAACGTACCGTCGGTTGATGGTAGCAGGTTACTGGGTTGGGATAGGGTGCGTGCGGTTAAAGTCGCACTGCTAGTGTCTGACGGCTTTGAAACCGAGACCCAGGCTGTGAGCGATCAATCATTCCAGTTATTCAATGCCGGTCTGACAACATTCAATAATGATCGTGTATCCCGGAAGGTTTTTTCTACCTCTGTAACGATCAACAGCAAGATACCTTAGGGGTGCGACTCATGAGAAGAAATAAACAATCAGGGGTAGCATTGATGGTGGCGCTGGTAGCGCTGATATTTATAACCATCATTGGTATCGCCACTATGGGGGAGTTGCTTACTCAGTCCGGGACGATTCGTAATGAGCAATTCAGGCAGCGTGTTTTCTACGCAGCATCCAGTGAACTCAACTCGATTATCGGTGTGGTCAATAGCAATAATACAGCAGATGATGATCCCTTGATTGATGAGCTATTAGATAGCAGAGACTTCAGTGGCACATATCGACTTGATCGTCCTGCTGCGCTGACGTCAACCGATACTGTTGATTTACGCGATATATCTATTACGGCCCGCCGTAACGATCTTCTAGGTTGCAGTGGTGAAAGCGTCGGCAAGGTGAAAGTGCTGGCGGGTTCCATTGATGCCACTGCGCAACTGGCAGACGCCAAGCCGAATCGCGGTATTCACTCTCATCAGCGACAACGGTTTATTTACTGTTGGCCTTAGAAGAGAAAGTGAGTGTGTCAGTGTTCATTTTAATTTCCACCGCAGTTGTAGAGTTGAATAACTAAATCATGTTTAGCAAAAATTATATAATTGCCGAATGCCGCGCTCGTAGGCTAACGCTTGCCGGGGTTGCCTGCTTAGTGACTATGCTTAGTGCTAACGTAGCGGCCGATGATACGGAGGTCTACGAACGTCCAAACAGTGCCCCGCAAATGTTATTTGTTCTTGATGTGTCCGGGTCAATGGGGTGGGCGGATAGAGGGTACACAGGAACTCGACTGCAAAGGTTAAAAAGTGCGCTTTCTGTCGTGCTTCAGAATATTCGTGGTATCGACGTCGGTCTAATGAGCTATACCAGCCGGGGTTTGGAATTATTGCAGCCAGTGGGCGATGTAGAGGATAATCAAGCTCGTTTACAGAGTCATGTTCAAAGTTTGGTTGCAGGTGGTGGCACACCTACGGTTGCTGCGCTGTACGAAGCGAGTCGGTATTTTAAAGGTGCCGCTCCTTATCGTGGTACGTCCCCTGATGGACCGGGCCGTTACATAAGTCCGGTTGATAATGAATGTCAATCCAGCCATGTCGTACTTCTTACGGATGGGGTGCCATCGGGTGACCGAGGGGTCGTGAGTACAATTTCCAGGCAAGTCGGCTCGTGTGCTGGTGGTCAGAACCGGGGTGGGACATGCGGTGTTGAGTTTGCGCGGTACCTCGCGAATAACGACCAAGTGCCCAGGATGAACGGCAGCATCATAACAACACATACTATTGGCTTTAATATCAACAGTAACTGGGTAAAGGATGTCGCGAATGCGGGCGGGGGGCTTTACCGTGATGCGTCGTCGACCGACGATCTACTTGCTGCGTTTAGAAGTATTCTCGATTCAGTGAGTCTGGTCTCGACTGCTGCAGCGCCGAGTATCGCAGTCAATGAGTTTAATGAAAGTCGCCACAGTGATGAATTGTACTATTCGTTTTTCCAGCCATCCTCGGCCCCCCGGTGGCACGGTAACATTAAAAAATACCAGCTAACCGACGGAAAAATCGTTGATGCAGATGGCCGTCCATTGTTGACGGATGAAGGCATGGTTGACGAAGATTCGCGAAGCCTCTGGGCAACACAAAGTGATGGCAAAGAGGTTAAAGATGGCGGGTTTGCCGCTTTACAGCCGGCGGCGCGAAACTGGTACACCGACACAGGTGGGGCGGATGCCGGTGGCGACATCCGCAAAATAAAAGTAAACAGTAACGGAGACGTTGCAAGTGCCTGGGTCAATGCGGGCTCTGCGGCAGAGCGCGATAAGATAGTGGGCTTTGTGAGAGGTACTGATGTGTTGGATATGGATACGGACAAAAACAAGACCGAACCCAATAGATTCGTCGCTGACTCGCTGCACAACAGTCCACTGCTTCTAAGTTACTGGGCGAAAGAATCGTCTTCGGACTCAAACGAAGTCATATTTACAGCCAACAATATGGGTGTGTTGCATGCCATAGATGCAGAAACCGGAAATGAAAAATGGTCCTACACGCCAAAAGAATTGCTGCCCAACATCAAGGAGTATATTGATAACAGGTCTGAGGAACACGTGTATGGACTTGATGGTAATTTGGTCATGCATTCAACACGTAAAGCGACTTCTTTTTACGACTACGAGATCGATGATGCGTATTTGTATCTGTCGCAGCGGCGTGGTGGTCGCAGCGTTATCGCGTTAGATGTAAGCAATGGTCACTCGACTTCGAATCCCTTTGAAGTGATGTGGAAGATCAATGGTGAAACAGATACTGAGTTTCGCAATTTAGGTCAGACTTGGGCAACTCCACAAGTGATACCCGTCCGGTATGGGTGTCCAGACAACTGTGCTGTCAAAGAGGTGCTGATGTTCGGTGGTGGTTACAACCCCGACTATGATGATAAAACGCTGACCTATCCTGTAGCGCCAAGCGCTGACGGCCACGGAAATGCTGTGTATTTTGTTGATCTGGAAACCGGAGAGTTAATTTGGTCAGTCGGAAATGGAGCACATCACAAGCTTGATTTGCCGATCAACGATAGTATTCCGGAAACCCCGGTGCCGGTTGATATCGATGCGGATGGTGTTGTTGATATACTGTTTTTTTCCGATGTTGCTGGCCATATCTGGAGAGTAGATCTAGACACTGGCGCAACTGATGCAGACAATCTTGCGACATCAGGCGGAATGATTGCATCTCTGGCGCCAGAAGTGGGTGGCACCAAGCAGCCACTTCGATTTTTTAATCGACTTGATGTCGTCGTTAATGGCACTACCTATAATACGGCAACGTTTAATCTTGTTATTGGCAGTGGCATGCGATCAAGCCCCTTGCATGTTGAGCCGTTTCCAAATCGAATTTATTCAATTCGCGATCCGTGGGTGTACACCAATCCGGTAAGTGATGAGTTGGATGCCCGTGGTAAACCCGTACCAGAGTACCGGTATGTCAAAAACGATGTCACTAGTAGCCGCGATGTTATTACTACTGCAGCGTTGGTTGAATCTAATGGTACTGCGGCCGCCGCAAGCAGCGGGGAGAACTTCGGGTTCTACCAGGCGTTGACCGGCAGAGGTGAAAAAATACTACAAACGACACTGACGCACAGTGGCCGTACGTTCTTGATGTCGTACGTACCAGCAGATCCGAGTGCGGTTGTTGACTCTTGTAATTTCCAGTTGGGTGAATCCCGATTGCGAATTCTGGATGTTCAGACTGGTACTAATTTGGTGCCAAGCCAACATGGGCCTTACATCACTGTTGGTGCTGGTATTGTCGCGAACGGAAGTATTGTCGATACCGGGCAACCTGGTGGCGCAGACTTTGTCATGGGAATCAACTCGCTGAAAGTGGTTGATTTACTTGATCCTGCTAATCCAAATACTTTCCGACGTTTTTATAGAACAGGCTGGTCAGAACTAGATGAATAAATTTACAGTAGCTAAAAATAAAAAAGGCCGCGGCTTTACGTTGATAGAGCTGATGATTGTCATTGCGATCATCGGTATAATATCGGCGATTGCCTATCCTTCATACACAACATATCTGGTGAAGGCAGGTAGGTCTGAAGGGGTTGCCATGCTTTTTCAAGTGATGGAACGGCAGGAAAATCACTATAGAGATAACCTTACTTACGCCACTGATTTAACCCAGATCGGTTTTGGTTCTGCCACTGTGGAGAGCGAAACCGGGAAATACTTGGTCAGTGCGGGAACTTGCACATCAGCAGGGATCACGCGCTGTGTTTCACTGACAGCAGTCGGTCAGGGCAGACAACTTGATGACGGAGATTTTACTTTGAACAGTCGGGGTGAAAAGTCCGATAACTGGCCTTAGTAAGTAACGCCCCGACCGGTGTGCCCGTTTAGGTCTTCCTTGTTCGGGCTCTTCTAGAGCCCTGGCACAGTAATAACAACCCCGTGTACGGTACGCGTACGAGTAGAGCTGTCTGTACTTTGCCCGGTAGACGTGATCATAATTCTGGCGCCAGCAAAGGCGCCAAACGAATTACCGTTGGGTGGTGCCCCCAGGCCGTTTGATTTATAACTCACTGATGCAGTGGTGTGGGGCACTGGTACGTCTACGTCCTGCTCTTGCGGCGTAGTCGATGTCAGTGTAGCGCGTTGCAATGCTTTGTCTTCAATGGTTGACTCAACTGCACTTTCAGATGCCTGGAAGGTGAGAGTTTTTATGTACAGGTTGGCTGACATTTGCTCTTCGACTGAAGCGTTTTTAAGTGCCGTAACACCAATTAGAGACACAAGTATAAGTATAACCATAGCGACAAGCAGGGTGGCCCCTTGCTGTTTTTGTAGCGAGTTTTGCATTGGCTTGTATCCTTTTCTTTGCTTGATCAAAAACTGCGATTGCGTAGCTGGATAGTTGTATTGAAAGCGGCGCGCATTTTATTGCCACCAGTATGCTGAATAGATTCACCACCTGATGCCGAGGGTGGGCCTACTCTTTCATTCGCGATTACATAAGTGCGATCGTCTGCAGCGTCCATATTTGAGTTGGTAGAGCTGACCAGCAGGCCGATTTGAATGCTGACGACATTATCAATATTCAGCGCAGTATTGCTGGCCTTTAAATATTGTATGTTGCCGTTTTTTAGTTTTTGTCCATAAAGAATTTGCATGTTCTCTACACCCTCAACTAACTCGATGCCGCCGCCGATTACTGCCGGTGTGGTGTCGACAACAAATAAAGAGAATATCGTATTTCCTTTGGCATCTTCGCGGCCGCTGTCAGCGACGTAGTAGGCATTTGCCTCGAACCGCATGACCCGCATGGCATCTGTGAGTCTGTTAGCCGAGGAGCTGCTTATCGTATACATGTTGCTTAGCGTCGAACGTGTGTTTGCGGTGCCAGCTGCAAAGCCGACGCTAACAGAACTTCCGGTAGTGGCGGCGTCTACGCTGGTCGCTCGGAAAATATCTGCATTCGAACAATCAGAGATAATAATTAAATCATCAACATCCAGCTGATCCGGGTTGAGCTCCAGAGAAATCGGGCTGTTTGTAGTGGTCATTGAGCTGGCAAGAATGGTGGTTCTGCCACTGGCGTGCTGTACATAGACGATGTCTGTGTCAGGTTTTGGCGCTGGCGATATATTGGCTAGATCTGCGTGCCGCGCCGGGGTCCAGGTGGTGGTGCCGGTAAACTCTGATCCCCACAGGGCATTTTCCGGAAATGAACCTGTTGGACCTGTTGTGGACAGTCGAGTGGGTTCGATCGTGCCATCTGTGCAGCCTTGGAAGCCCGCGAGGCGGATGTCGTTACTCAGAATATCAAGGGCAACGCGTCCACTTTCCTGAATGCGAGCCATACCGCTTGAAAATTCCTGTGACGATTTATTTCCGCTAAACACAGTGACCGCGCCAGATAAGACAATCAGGCCTATCACTGATGCGACCATTAATTCTAACAGGGAGTAACCCTGTTGCTTGGTTGGTAGATTAATGTTGCTTAGGGTGCGGTGGTCGTTCATTAGTTCAGGTCAACTCCCATGTTAACGCTTCTGGTTTCTGAGACTCCCTCGATAAGCTCTGGCCAACTCACCTCTACGTCGTAGAGTCCGCTGGCCAGAAGATTAATAGTGCCCGTCGCGCCAATTAGTGGTGTGCTTGTGTTTAGGCCAGTAGTTCCTTTGCCGAAGTAAGATCCCCAGACGATGATGTCATGGTCGGCAAGATCGGCGGGTGAGCAGCCAGTTGCCATGCAGTCTGGGTCTGTCGGCAGATTATCGGTGCTTCTGTCGTCGTAAGCGCCAGCAGAAACGCCTGTTGGGTTTAAGCGCATGCGATCAATAATGTCGCTGACAGCCAACGTTGCATTTGAACGCATTTGTGCGCCCTGTGTATAGTTCAAGCCGAGCATTTGCATTTTAGATCCCGCCAGCAAGCCAATAGCGAGTACCACGACTGCTAACAGGACTTCAATCATGGCGAAGCCGGATGATTGCTTGAGTGTGTTCAAGGTTTTCTCTCTTGACTGTTATTGTTATTGTTATTGTTATTGTTATTGTTATCTATGGAGTAGTAGGGCAGCTGATGTTCGTTCCATCCATCCCTTCGACAATTCCGTCGTCGTTGCTGTCGGCAGCCAGCCTTCCCAATCCGGTTATCCAGAGGTTCAGGGCCTTGCCGTTTTCATCCGCGTTTGAGCTATCGCAAATGACAAAAGTCCCGTGCGTGTGCAGCCGGCCCCGGGGTGCGATG
This sequence comes from Herpochondria borealis, assembly GCA_032274145.1. Taxonomy (NCBI): domain Eukaryota; phylum Rhodophyta; class Florideophyceae; order Ceramiales; family Ceramiaceae; genus Herpochondria; species Herpochondria borealis. Next base: position 21,215 of record JAVCKV010601911.1, read on the forward strand.
GACAGGCGTGCCGGATAATCACCGGACGAAATGGTGATGCCTGAGCCGCCGCCGCTTTCAACTCTTAACACGGTATCGTTGTCAGCCGGCGTTGTTGTCGAGGTGGTGACCAGCCCGTCGCCATTCAGGTCGGCGAACACAATCCAGCCGTCGTTCCAATTTCTAGCACTGGTATTACAGGTCGCCTGGTCAGTGCTGATGCAAAGACTGATTACGCGGGACCGTTTAACGGCCTCTGTCCTGGCCAGGCTTATAGTCCCCACAAGATTGTTGTAGGCTGACGATTGCCGGTTCTTGCGTATAAAGGAGCTGTAGCTAGGCACAGCGATCGACGCCATAATGCCGAAAATTGCGACGGTGACGATCAGTTCGATTAGGGTGAAGCCATTTGGTTTTTTCATAACAGAGTGCGTATCGACCCAATTGGCTGGTCTTTGAGTCGACAATGTCGTCGCTATGTAAGGTGGGTTTTAGAAGTGTACGCTTGAGGTATGAAACTATTGGTAAAACGATGGTGAGGCCGCCTGCTCAGGCGTGCACTTCGAATCACCGAAATGTGAAGTCAGCGCGAATCAGGCCGCTGTCCGGCGGTGAATCGCGCCGGTCGCTTGTAGCGCACCGATAAAGGCCTGATATCGTCTATATTCCTAATGACGATACATGTGAAGAAAGGTTGTGAGAGATGAGTCTTCGTCTGGGAATTGATACCGGGGGAACTTACACCGATGCGGTGTTAATGGATGCTGAATCTCAGCAGATTGTGGCCAAGTCCAAGTCCCTCACTACACGGCACAACCTTGTGCATGGGATTAGCCAGTCCATTACCAGCACCCTGGGCGATCGTAGTGCTCAGGATATCTCTTTAGTGAGCCTTTCGACGACGCTCGCCACCAACTCGATTGTTGAAGGGCATGGCGCCAGAGCGGCGTTATTTTTGGTGGGCTATCAGGAGTCCCAGATGGCGCTGGCTAATTTAAGTGATGCGGCGCGTGATTTGCCGGTCTATTTTATCGATGGTGGCCATGATGCTGGTGGCCACGAAAAGAATCCGCTTGATCTTCAATCTGTGGCGCGTCATCTGGACGCGCTGGACAATACCGTCTCGGCGATAGCGGTCTCCGCCATGTTTGCTGTGCGCAATCCTGCGCATGAAGTTGCACTCAGAGACTTCATTCAGGATAAGACCGGGTTGCCGGTAAGTTGTGGCCATGAGCTCAGTGCTTCGCTTGATGCGCCGCGTCGCGCGCTCACAGCACTGATTAACGCGCGACTGATTCCATTGATCAAAGATCTCATCGAGGCCACTCACAAAACACTTGCCGACAACAAAATTGATGCACCGTTGATGGTGGTGCGTGGAGACGGCACACTAGTCAGTGCTGAGTTTGCCCGGAATTCCCCTGTCGAGACCATTCTGTCAGGCCCCGCGGCCAGTGTGGTGGGTGCTCAGTTTTTAGCTCGCCATGACGAAATGCTGGTGTCTGACATCGGCGGGACTACCACCGATGTCGCTATGATCAAAAACGGGCAGCCGCAACTCAGCGAGCAAGGCGCGTCGGTCAATGGCTGGCGCACCATGGTCGAGGCGGTGCAGATTGATACGCACGGTCTGGGGGGCGACAGTGAAATTCAATATGACAGGGACCGCCGGCACTTCAGCATAGGTCCCCACAAGGTTATGCCGCTGTGTATTTTGGCCGCGAGCTACCCAGACGTGATCAAGGACTTAAAAGATTTTGTAGAATCGCCGTGGATCAAAACCAACATGGCGCGCTTTATCGTGCTCCGGCGTCAGCCCGGGTTGAACACCCGGCTGACTGCCCAGCAAAGCGCGCTGGTCGATGAAGTTAAAAAACATCCCCAATCTATGCAGTCGGTTTTTGCCGAACGTCATTTTGCGTTGGCGCTAAAGCGTCTAATAGAGATAGGCGTGTTGACCATTGCCGGCTTTACCCCGACAGACGCGGCCCATGTGTGCGGCTGGTATGATCAATGGGACGCCAGCGCGTCGCTGCTGGGTGCAAGGTTGCTTAGTCGCTACAGCGAGCATAATCTGGGCCGCGCGTGGGATAGTCCGCAGGCCTACTGTGAGAGTATGTTGGCTCAAGTAACGCGTGAATCAGCGTTGTGTTTATTAAGTTCTGCAATTAATGACAGTAATGGTGTGTTTGGTGCGCCGATGCATCCAAAGCAACGACTGTTACTTGAGCAAATGTTCAATAGTGCCGCCGATCCGCAGCAAAGTAGTTTGCTGAAAATGCAGGCAGAGCTAGCTATTCCGGTGGTGGGTATTGGTGCTCCGGCGCGAAGCTTCTACCCGCCGATTGAAAAAATCATGACTGCAAAAGTGATTGTGCCAGAGCACGCCGAGGTCGCTAACGCTATTGGTGCTGTCACTGGCGTGGTGAGGCAGTCAGTTCAACTGACGATTTCACCTGTCTCTGCAAAGCGGGTGCTTGTACATGCGCCGTCTGAGCAAAAAGAGTTTGATGAGCTTGAGCCTGCAGCAGAGTGGGCCACGGCGCTGGCAACCGCGCTGGCGCTTGCTAAGGCCGAGCAAGCTGGTGGCAGGCAACTACAAGTGGTGATTGACCGGCACGACAACGTTGTAGAGCAACAAGGACAGACCACTTTCTTTGAATCAACGATTATTGCCACCGCTACCGGGCGTGCTGGTTGATTGCAATTGTCCCTGATGACCCTGTTGCGCCGGTGATATAATCGCAGCAATGGCACCCCTGACCCTCGGCGGTGTTTTCTTATCAGCGGGCAGTTGATCCGTGTTGTAGTAAGTGGAGATTGATGCTTCAGGTTCACAGTAGCAATCAGCTCGAAAAACTGCTTGTGGCCTTGACCACGGCAAGTGCCGAGACTGAGCACGATCCGTTTGTGCCGGAAACCGTGGTGGTGCAAAACTCTGGCATGGCACGCTGGGTCTCGCAGCAAATTGCAGAGCAGCAGGGTATAAGTGCAAATCTGCAGTTTCAAACGCCCGGCGCGTTTATCTGGGAAGTAGTTCGCTACTGGCTCGCTGACCTGCCTGAATCTCCACCACATAACAAAACCCGCCTGGCTTGGCAGATCTATGCGCTGATGCCTGATCTATTGTCACGCTCTGAATTTAAAGAGCTGCAAAATTATCTGGCCGACGATAACGGCAAGCAGTCATTTCAGTTAGCGCAACAAATTGCGGGGTTATTTGATCAATACCTGATTTATCGTCCGGACTACATACTTAACTGGGAAGCGAATAATGATGATCATTGGCAGGCACAGTTGTGGCGTAAGGTCTGTGAAGCAGAACCGGCCAGCCATTGGGGCAGTATAAAAGATCGCATCGCGTCCATTGCTACAACTCGTCCGGCGGGCGACTTACCGAAAAGAATTTCGGTGTTCGGGGTGTCGGACATGCCACCGCTTTACACAGATATATTGCGCGCTGTATCGAATCACACGTCTGTTTGTATTTACTACCTGAACCCTTGCAGTGAATATTGGGCGGATCTCGAAGATGAACGTCAGCAGTCTCGGCGTCGCACACGTGCAAGGCAGGCAGGCCTCACCGATCCCACTGGCTTACTGGATGTAGGTAACCCACTACTAGCGTCGTGGGGTCATGCAGGACAAGCGTTTCTCGATCAACTACTAGAGTCTGATCTACTGGAGTCCAATGACTTCGTTGCTAGTGGTTCACCTACTGAGCCAGTTGTCGCTTTACAGGAGCTGCAAACAGACATTCTTGAACTTCGTGATACATCACAGGATTCAAGATCAGTCGATCAGTCACTGCAGATTCACAGCGCACACAGCTACCTTCGGGAAGTACAGATTCTTCATGATCAGCTGTTGCATCTGTTTGAGCAGCATAAAGGTCTGCGGCCACGCGATATCATCGTGATGGCACCAGACATTGATCGCTATGCGCCATTTATCGACGCGACATTTTCGACGGCTGTTAATGAACTGCATATCCCCTGGTCGATCTCTGATCAGCGACTGCGTTCTGAGCAACAGTTGCTTGAAGGGTTTAACGCATTGCTGCATTTGCCCGAGTCGCGATTCGAATCAACAGAGGTGTTGGCGCTGCTCGATATGCCTGCCGTACGGCGGCGTTTCTCGCTCGAGCTAAACAACTTGCGAAGTCTGCGGCAATGGGTAAGAGAGTCCGGGATAAGGTGGTCACTTGATGCTGCCATGCGGGAAGAAATTCAACTGCCACCTGACGATGCTAACAGTTGGGAGTTTGGATTAAAGCGTTTATTCCTGGGGTTTGCGTTGCCAGATCTGGGTGGTGATCTCTATGAGAGTATTGCACCTTATGCTGATATAGAAGGGTCACAGAGTGACGGGCTGCAAGTATTGCAGCAAGTGGTTGATCTATGTTCGCAGTGGCGCGTGCGGTTACAGCAAAAACACACCCCGCAACAATGGTTGCAGGAATTAGATCAACTGATCAACGCATTCTATGAACCCGATGAAACCGAGGCGCTGGCTTTGCAGTCAGTGCGAAGCAAGCTGTTTGAGACGGTCAGTCATGCAGAGGCAGCAGGTCTGGATGAGCCGCTGAGCCGTGATGTCATCACGGAGATACTACACGGCATTTTGGAAGATAATTCCAGCGCCAGACGCTTTTTGACAGGCAAGGTCACGTTTTCCAATATGGTGCCTATGCGATCCATACCATTCCGGGTGGTGTGTATTCTGGGGTTAAATTCAGAGGATTTCCCACGTAAGGATAGGCCGCTGTCATTTGATTTAATATCAGATCAGCCGCGGCGCGGTGACCGGCGTCGCCCTAATGATGACCGCTACCTGTTTTTGGAAACAGTATTGTCTGCCAGAGATGTTCTGTATTTAAGTTATGTGGGGCGTGATGTCCGCGATAACTCTGAAAAAGCGCCATCAACCGTATTAAAGGAACTTATCGACTATACAAAAACTCCGGTAATAGAGCATCCATTGCAACCGTTCAGTCGCCGTTATTTTAATGGCCAAGATGTGAACCTGATTAACTACAAACCACAATGGTTTCATGCCGCCCAGGCTCGACCCGAAGCAGAGATACCACGCTTTGTTCGTCAGTCGATATCGCCACCGGATGACAAGCTCCGGATGGTCGAGATACGTGAGCTGATCGCTTTTTTCCAACGACCGGCAGCTGCGTTCCTGGAAACCCGCTTAGAAGTACGGCTGGGTCGTCGTGACGATACACTCGAAAACACCGAGCCTTTCGGGCTTGATGGATTGCAGCAATGGCAAGTAAAACAAAAAGCCTATGAGCTTTGCAATCGTGGTGACTCTAAGCAAACCGCTTATCAGAAGCTGATGGCCTATGGTGATCTACCGGCTGGCGATATTGGTAAAAAAGTCTTTAGCGGAATTTATGACGAAACCATTGAGATGGATCGGCGGGTGTTGAAATACAAAACTCCGGAAATTGATTCCCGAAATTTCGAGCTGCAACTTCCAGAGTTCAGTTTATATGGCCACATTAGTGAAATACGCAGTGGCGGCCTGTTTGAATGGTGGTTTGGTCAAATGCGCGTTAAGGACTTGCTTCGGGTATGGATCCGGCATTTGGCCCTGTGTCAGTTGTCGCTAACTAATGTGCCTGGCCGCAGTGTATTTGTCTGTCAGCCATACACCGTTCAGTTTAAAGCTGTCGAAAATCCCGCTGAGATATTTGCACACCTGCTTGATGTGCGTTGGCAAGCGCTTGAATCGTTATGTCCGCTTTTCCCAGCAGCAGGTTTAGCGAAGCTGAATGATGATGGCGATTTTGAATGGCGGGTGTCAAACAGTGATACATGGCGTGGGCCAACACGGGGGGTAGCGGAAAAAGAGCTGGATGCCGACGATAACCAGATTCTTTGGCGTGGGCAGGCTAACCCGTTTAATGAGGTGTTTGAACAATTTGCACAAACTGTATTTGAGCCGCTTCTGCAGCACGCCAATTTCATCGCCGCAAAGGATGACACCTTGTGAAAGTTCTCCGGCCGCTTGAAATACCGCTTGAAGGAAACGCACTGATTGAAGCCAGTGCAGGCACTGGGAAAACCTATACCATCACGGCGTTGTTTCTCAGATGCTTGTTGGAAAAACGTGTCTCTATCGACAAGATACTAGTTGTTACGTTTACAATAGCTGCAACGGAGGAGCTGCGTATTAAATTGCGGGCTCGCATTGTCGAGGCCATTGACTGGTTAAAGCAAGATAGCGAAAACCCGTCTACCGATGAGTTTCTTGAAGCGTTACTAAGTGATACAGACCACGAAGAGGCGTTGCAGTTATTGTCAGATGTCGCCTCTCGCCTTGATGAACTTGCCGTTTACACCATTGACGCCATGTGTCTGCGCGTTCTGCAGGACTTCTCCTTCGAGAGCGGCTTGCCTATGCGCATGGATTTTGTTGCCAATGATTATGAAATTCGCAAGTTAGTGGTTGAGGACTACTGGCGGCGCACTATTGGTGGTAAAGATCACTTTGCCATTGATGAACTCACCAGTTCGTTTAAATCACCATTGGCATTGCTTAACCGGCTTACGCCGGTATTGCGTGCAAAAAACGTAGTCTGTTTGCCTGATGTTGATCCGGTATCGCTGGGCCATGACAAGCGTAGTTTAACAAAACGTTTTTTTAGAATTATCAGTATCTGGGAGGACGTAGCAGAGGAGGTGTCCGAAATTTTACGCAGCAAAGGAGTGCTTAACGGAAACAAGTACCGGGCAAAGTCGGTAGAGGAAATTATAGATGCGCTTGGTGCATTGGTATCACAGGAAAGTCTGCCAACAGAACTGAATAACAAATTTAAACTGGTGACCGATCGTTATCTTGCCAGTGCCGTGAACAAAGGCAAGCAAAAGCCTGAGCATCCATTTTTTACCCTGTGCGACGGCTTTGATGAGGACTTGGCACTTTTTTTTAGCCGACGTAAAGCCTCTGTGCTTGTCACGGCTCGTCGTGAAATACTAACGGCAACAGAAAGCCATAAAGCGATGCATGGCATCCTTCATTTTGAAGACTTACGTGACCGGCTTGATAGTGCATTGCAGGGACCGGCTGCCACGGTCCTTGCTGAGAAGATTCGAAAAATGTGGCCGTACGCCATGATTGATGAATTTCAAGATACTGATCCCCAGCAAAACAGGATTTTTCAGACTGTTTACGGTAACCGTGATGACTGTGGTTTTTTTCAGATCGGTGACCCTAAGCAGGCAATCTATTCGTTCCGGGGTGCAGATGTATTTACCTACATGGCTGCCGCTCGGGAAGTGGGCAACAGTTACACGCTAGGGACCAACTGGCGGTCATCCAGCCAGCTTGTTAATGGCGTCAATTGTTTGTTTGAATTTGGCCGGATGCCTTTCATTTTTGATGAAACCATTAAATTCCGTGCTGTTGATGCAGCAGGCCTGGTGGATTCTAGGCCACTGACTGTGAACGGCGATCCTGTCATTCCAATGCAGTTTCGAATGTTGGATTCGCAAGCGTCAGATAAGGCCATCGAGGCAGCAGTGGCGATCGATATGGCTGCCATGGCTTGTGCGTCAGATATTGCCGGTTTATTGATAGATGGCAGGGCGGGTACTGCAACCATTGGGGTTAAACCTGTGCGGGCTGCTGATATTGCCATTCTGGTTCGCTCTCATGCTGAAGGTAAAAAAATTCAGAATGCACTTTATAATGTAGGAGTGAAAAGCGTTTCTCTAAGCACCGAGCCGGTGTTCAGTACTTCTGAATCGATAGAGTTGGGCATCGTGCTGGCGGCGATGGCACAGCCTGGAAAAATTGGCACCATCAGGCGAGCGCTGGTGACTGAGATGATGGGCTTTGACGCTCACCAGATAGAGGCGCTGAACAATTCAGAGCACGCTTGGGATGCCCTTTTTACACGCTTTGTCAGTTACCGTGAAGCATGGGTTGGCAAAGGTTTTATGGCTGCGGTGCAATCGATGATTGTCGAGATGAAGGTTGCGCAAAATCTATTGGCCTACCCGAACGGTGAACGGCGCATGACCAACCTTCTGCAGCTAACAGAATTATTGCAGGTGAAATCACGGGAGCTTCCATCGCACGACGAACTACTGGTCTGGTTGGAAAAACAGCAGTCTGATAACAATCTGGTCGACGATGACCAGGTCTTGCGGCTCGAAAGCGATGAAGATCTGGTTCAGATCGTGACCATCCACAAGAGCAAAGGGCTGGAGTATCCGGTGGTCTATCTGCCATTCCCATGGAAAATTTCTGACGGCGGTAGCAGTTCTGACGATATAACGCTTTTTCATCACCGCGACACCTTTGAAGCAATGGCTGACTTCGGGTCGACAGAAAAAGATCAACATAAAATCTTACAAACGCAAGAGTCACTCGCAGAATATGTGCGTCTGTTGTACGTGGCGGTGACCAGAGCGCAGCACCTTTGTGTCATGTGTTGGGGGCGAGTGAAAGGGGCAGAAAATTCTGCGCTGGCCTATCTGTTACACCAGGCCGCAGCCAATCCCGAGGGCTTACCTGAATGTTCTATGAAGGGCATGACCGATACCGAGATAACTGCCGATCTCCAAAAGCTTGCCAGTGGTGCCGAACATTCAATTTCGGTTGAACCGAGTATTATTCAGCAACATTTTTTTCAAGACGATGCGGGTTCTTCTGAATTAAGTCTTACGTCGTTCACGGGGGACATAGACAGGCAATGGAAGATAACAAGCTATACCGGCCTGTTGCGTGGCGAAGACAATGGCTTGCCCGACCATGATACGGTGAGTGACGAGCTGGAAGAAACCACGCTCGAAGGTGCAGACCCCGCTGACGATAGCCTGGGAGATATAGCGGAACTTCCAGCCGGTGCACGTACGGGGGAGATGATTCACGATTTGTTTGAACACATGGATTTTACAGACACCAGTGATCTCAATGCCAGGGCCTCTGAGACTTTGAAGCGCTATGGCAACCTTGGGCGCAGGGGCAGTACCCAGCAAGTTGACTGGAGTTCTGTAGTGGTCGATCTGATCAACAACTCGCTTGCCACTGTGTTGGATGCAGATAGCGGGCTGAGTCTTGGCAAGCTAGCGCCCAAAGATCGGCTTAACGAACTCGAGTTCTTTTTTTCACTTAACGGAAGTAATTCTGCTGCGCTCAACAAGGCGCTAAGTCAGGCTGCGAAATATCAGGATACTGCTGCCGGTTTGTCTTATTCAAACCTCACGGGTTTGATGCGGGGCTTCATTGATATGGTCGTCAGGGAAGGGGGCAAATACTATATTGTTGATTACAAATCTAACTTGTTAGGTGATACCCGAAATTTTTATCGCCGTGATTCCATGCGACGTACCATTAAATCCCATCGTTACGATTTACAGTATCTGATCTATACAGTCGCGCTACACCGTTATCTTAAAAATCGTATGCAGGGGTATCAGTACGAACTGCATTTTGGCGGAGTGTTCTATTTGTTTGTGCGAGGTATGAAGCCCGGTGATGATGCCGGAGTCTGGTTTGACCGGCCTCCGCTACCACTGATTGAATCACTAGATCGGTGTTTTGACCCAACGTTGGAAACCGTCTAGTGGAAGAATTTCTATTGCAAGCGCAATTGCTTGGTGAACTTCGTTTGTTTGATTTGCAGTTCGCTAAAAAGATCTCGCAGGTAAACGGTGCCGCTTTGCCCGAACTTAGTCTGGCGGCTGCTTTGGCGACTAATCGTCTGGCTAATGGTGATACTTGCGTGACCTTGTCAGAGGTTGAAGGCTTTGGTTTGTATGTCAATCCAGAGTTACGATCTGTGCAAAAAAAACCGCCGGCGCTGCCAGCGTGGCGTGAAGTGTTGCTTGCGCAAAAAGTTGTTGGGGAGCCTGGTGATTCGTGCCCGTTGATTCTTGATGAAAAAAATCGGCTTTATCTTGGGCGATATTGGGCCTATGAGCAGTTGTTACTTAATTCGCTCAAAGAACTCATGACATCACCGGCGCCGGTGGTTGATAAACTGCGCCTGTCCACAACGTTAGGCAATTTTTTTCCCGCAACATCTGACATTGATTGGCAATGCGTTGCTGCTGCCACTGCAGTGTTGAATCGACTGTGTGTGATTACCGGTGGCCCTGGAACCGGTAAAACTTACACGGTTGCTGCTATCTTGTCGTTGTTAGAAGAGCAAACCATTGATGGTAAGCCACCCAATATTGCGCTGGCAGCACCCACAGGGAAAGCAGCAGCGCGATTAACTGAATCTGTACACAGTGCTTTTCTCAATAGTGCCGGTGACAAGAAGAGTGAGTACCAGGATATTGAAGCGGTCACGCTGCATCGGCTACTGGGTCTTTGGCCGGATCGGGTGAAAGGGCGCTTTCATCGCGACAATCCGCTGCCTTACGATGTCATTATTGTCGATGAAGCATCAATGGTTGATCTGCCGTTAATGGCGCGCACCTTTGAAGCGCTTTCAGACAGTTGTCGCATTGTGCTACTGGGTGATAAAGACCAGCTTGCTTCGGTGGAGTCCGGCATGGTGCTGGGGGATATTTGTGGCGGGTTACGTGAGGCCCGGTTCAGTGAGGCGGCCTGTCAGCGGCTATTTGAAGTGAGTGATATACAGTTGGAAGTACACCCGCAGTCGGGCCGGACGATCGCTGATCATATCGTGCATTTGCAAAAAAGCCACCGATCTGTGGATGCTGGTGGTATTAACGCGCTGGCCAAGGCGGTGAATGCCGGTGATGCGAATGGCTGTCTGCAATTATTGCGCTCTGATGATCATAAAAACCTGACCCTGTTGTCCCAAAATCCGGAAAACATAGATACAACCCTGGTGAGCACAGTGGTGCCAATCTACCAGAAAATACCTAATATTCCTGACCCGCAAAAAGCGTTAAACGAAATGGCCAGTGTTTGTGTGTTGTGTGCATTAAAAAAAGGACGTAGTGGTGCGGAAGGTATCAACCGCCGGGTGGAGGCGTTGTTGTCGGGCGCTGACAACCGGGCCCGTGACATGCATCGGGAATATTATCCGGGTAAACCGATCATGATTATTGAAAACAACACGGTGCAAAATTTATATAACGGTGATCATGGGTTAGTTCTGACAGACAGTGAATCGCAAGAGTTGCGTGTTTATTTTAACGGTGAGGACGGAGTCCGGTCGTTCGCACCGGGTCGGCTGCCAGAGAAGCAAACCTTTTACGCGATGACCATTCATAAAAGCCAGGGGTCTGAATACAATACCGTGGTTGTTGTGTTGCCAGGTGAAGATAGTCCTATGTTGACCAGAGAGTTGCTATACACCGCCATCACACGTGCGCGTGAGCGGGTGATTGTTATTGCTAACGAAGCGCAGTTGCGTACAGCGGTAGAGACCCGATCAGAGAGAGCTTCCGGGCTTCACGATGCGCTGTGGCCGCAGATGGATAAGCCATCACCAGTGCCGAAGATGGTTAAGAAGAAACAGAGCGATGGTGTGCCGGTGCAAATCACAATGGATTTTTGATCGGACTACAGTGGACTTCAGAGCGATCTTACCCGGCTTGAAAGGATGATCTGCGTCTCTGTTGTATTCACTGCTGACTCGGACCTGGCTTTGGTTAGCCAGGCGCGCTGGCTTTTAATGATTAGTTATTAGGTGCTGGTGCTGGTGCAGGCTGCGCATTCTGTGATTCTGGCGTAGGCTGATTCTGTAACGGGTCGCTTGATGGTGCCGTATTGGGTTGGGCGTTATCCGCGTCAATGATTGCAGGGGCAGGTTGCCCGCTGGGTAGAAACGTTGAGTCATCTCCGGCAGAGGCACTGCCAGGGTCATCAGATATTATAATGATTTCACTGATTGCTTCTTTTCCGTCCTGCAGATCGCGCACGATCATATAGTTTGATGTCAGCTTTTCAATTGCCGCTTCGATCGTTTGTTGTTCAATGTTAACCGATATGCGTTGTGTGGTATCCGCGATAAAAACTACTGGAATGCCGGTTTGTGCTTCCATTTCAAGAAGTACCTCTTTTAGGCTCGCATTGTTTGCCTGAATGGTGATTGTTTTGTCCAGTGCGATTCCTAAAAGGAAACTCTGATTACTGATCTGTCCATGGCCGGCATTGCCAAATAGCAGTAGTGCTGTGGCCATCAAAGAGAGTGCCGCCTGATTTGGCTTCGCAATTGTGCGAAAGATACTCAAGATCGATTTGTTGCTGCAGTGCATAAATCACCAGTAACGTAGTTAATCTAATAGCCGAGTGTAGTGCATAATACAAAGTATCTGCGACCTGGGGGCGGAGTGCAGCCGACCAGATGTAAATTCGTCAATTTGCTGGATATTGCGCGATATTCGGGTCTATGCTGTTAAGGGCGAATGTGGTGCTCACGAATCAAGCGACAAGTAGGCTAATCGAGCAGTTCGGGGCTGGACCAAGGGATAAACCCGCAGAACTTTGACAAGCTTGAATTTACTGGATAGTATCTTGACGATCAAGATAATGTGCATAGCACATTATATTTTCAGTTGAAAAATTCAATTTTTTAAGTCGAAGCGGACCTTTGGGTCTCGATTGCGTCCTGATGAGTGTCTTATTAGGTCAGAGCTTTTACTCTGCGCAGTCTGGTCACCCCAGTGGGTTTTTTCCGTTTATCATCTGAATTGATAATTCCGCGTAAGGAAGACGGGAATAGAGACCACAGGAGGTGAGAATCGGACGGACGTCCTCAGTTGCTAACGCTTTACCGATGGTGGAATAAAATGAAAAAAACCGCTCCTGTTCGATCTGCAATGCCATGGTGCGCGTTGCTTGCAGGATCCGTAGTGTTTAGCCAATCTGTATCAGCAGGTGGCTTCGCGCTAATTGAGCAAGGTGGTTCTGGTATGGGCAATGCCTATGCCGGTGCTTCTGCCGTCAGTCACGACGCTTCCACCGTGTGGTTCAACCCGGCAGGCATGCTAGAGCTCGACGACCCTCAGCTCGCTGTTGCTGGACATGTTATCGCTGTTAACAGTGATTTCTCGGACCGTGGCACTTCTCTGAACCCTGCCTTCGGTGCGCCTGCAGTACCAGGCGAGATGGAAGTGGATGCCAGTGGTGTATCGGGCTTACCCAATTTCTATTACGTGCGCAGTATCAACGAAGACTTGTCATTTGGGTTGGGTTTGAGTGTGCCGTTTGGGAATTCCACTGAATATGGCCGTGATTGGGTCGGGCGTTATCAGGCGGTAGAATCTGCCGTTTCTGTGCTGGATATCAATCCTTCGATTGCCTATCGAGTCAATCCGAAATTAAATATCGGTGGCGGTATCAGTGTTCAGGTATTCAGTGCGACGTTGGGTAGTGCTGTTGATTCCAGTGCCACCTGTTTAGGGCTGGCGGCTCGCGGCACCACACCAATTCAGCTGGCCAATTGCGCCAATGCCGGTCTGACTACGCCTGGTAATACAGCGACGGACGGTTACGCAGAGACCACAGGTGACTCGGTCGCAGCAACATTCAATTTTGGTGTGCTTTTTAAGCCCCGACTCGGTACCAGGTTAGGCCTTGCTTACCGCCACAGTATTGATCATGAGCTCGACGGTGATGCTGAATTTACGACCAATGATGGTTTAGCCACAGTGCTTGCAGACAGTCAGGTGCCGTTGTTTGTTAACACCGGTGCAAAGGCTAAGGCAAAATTGCCATCCAGCGTCATGTTATCGATAGCGCACGAAGCAACCGACCAGATCGAGCTGTTGGCCGATGCGACTTTCACCGGCTGGAGCAGCCTGCCAGAGCTGCGCATACAGTTTGAAAACGCGGCGCAACCCGATTCATTCAATACACTGGGCTATCAGGATGTCTGGCGTGTCTCTGCCGGTGCTAACTATAAGCACTCAGATCAGTTAACTCTGCGTGCGGGCGTTGCCTACGATCAGGACCCGGTGCCATCAACACAACTGCGCACTCCCAGAATCCCTGGTAGCGATCGAACCTGGCTGGCGTTTGGGCTGGGTTACGAAATCAATGATCACATGGGGGTCGATGTTGGCTTTGCACATCTGTTTATTGATGAAACGCCGATAGACAACACTAGCGAAAGCGCTGGTGGCACCACACTTCGTGGCGTCTACGATACCAACGCCAATTTGTTTAGCGCGCAATTTAACTACAAATTCAAATAACCGGAGCGCACAGATAATGAATTCTTATAAGCGTATTTTTTCTGTTTCTGCTGTGTTGAGCGCCAGCGCTCTTTATGGTTGTTCAGATACGACCAACTACGATTTCGAAAACAGCGTGGCCACAGTGCAGCAGCAAGTGGCGCAAGCGGCTGCGGCGGCACCACCAGTCGCGTTGTTCGATCCTCGAGCGAGGGTTATCCCGTTTCCAAATAATTTGTTATTCGCGGACACGGAAGACGGCACTCTGAATATTACGTTAGCTGATGGTGTTGATAAATCAGATTTAACTGTTCCGCAAGTGTCTCTTAACACGCTGGATGGATTCTCCACCACTGCTCCGATCACGATGCAAGTAAGTGGTGAAATTGATGCGGGTTCAGTGGCACTGGGTTCTTCGGTCCGTATTTTCGAGGTAGCAGCCACAGATGCAGGTGTAGTGACGCAGGTTTTGTCAGAGCTAAATGAAACGCAAGCCCTTGCAGTGTTGGTGGGTAATTCGGTTGCAGTAGTACCGCTGGTGCCACTAAATGAAAGCACTGAGTATATGGTGTTGGCGACAAACGCTATTGTGGATGTCAGTGGTGCTGCGCTTACGCCAAGTTCTAGTTTTATACTGACGTCCGGCAGTATTGAATTGACGGGGCCAGCGGCCCCGCTTGAGCCTGTTCGGCAATTGACAAATGCGATGCTTGCCGCGGCCGCAGCAGCAGAAGTCGACACCACTACGGTGGTGCAGGCATTTTCATTTAGAACACAATCAATAACCCATGTTATGCAGGCGGTTAAATCTGCATCGGGCCCCGGAGCAATCACCATTGCACCAACGGGTTTAAATACCAAAAATGTCAACGATGCGCTGCCTGGCATTGCCGATATCTATATCGGTACGCTTGATGTTCCGTATTACCGAACCGCGCCTGCTAATGCAAATGATGTCGTCGGCATTAGCAGCTTCTGGCAGGGGCAGGCGGAAAGTAATCTGACGCGTCGTAACCCGACACCAGTAGCTACAAGTGTGCAGACAATACCGGTATTAATGACTGTGCCGAATGCGAACTCAGGACAAACAGTGCCGTCAGAAGGTTGGCCGGTCGCTATTTTTGTTCACGGGATTACTCGAAATCGCTCAGACTTACTCGCAATAGCAGACTCTCTTGCTCAAGCCGGTATTGCATCTATAGCAATAGACCAAGCGATGCATGGTATCAACGATGACAATAACGCGCTGTCTGCGGCGATGACACCGTTTGACGATACAGAGCGAACTTTCAGTATGGACCTTGTGAACAACGACTCAGGGGCCGCAGGTCCGGATGGGATCGTTGATGACAGCGGTCGTCACTTTTACTCGCCGCAATATCTGCTTGCCTCAAGAGATAACCTGCGTCAGTCGGCCGCTGATCTTATGGTGCTAAGTGCTAGTATTGCCAATATTAATTCAGTGCCGGTGAATAACGGACGGAAAACGGTCATTGGATACTCACTGGGTGGCGCTGCTGCAACACCTTTTTTGGCCTTTTCTGACTCTATAGTTGCGGCAAGCTTGGTGATGCCGGCAGCCGGGTTGGTGGGTACCACACTAGGGTCTGAAGCATTCGGGCCTTCTATTATTGCCGGACTTTCTGCTGCCGGTATCGAAGAAGGTACTGCTGCATTCGATCAATTTAAAGTGGTCGCGCAAACGGCAGTGGATGCTGGTGATGCCATCAATTTTGGTGCAATGGCGGCTCGCAATATGCCAATCCACATGATAGAAGTGATCGGTGATACAACCGTACCCAATTCTGTATTGGGTGCTCCGTTGGTGGGTTCAAGTGCGTTAGCGCGTGTGATGGGTTTGCCAGCCGCGAGTGAAGATACTACTGAATCTGCAATTGTCAGATTCACGGAAGGCAACCATGGCAGCTTGCTGTCACCTGAAGCAAGTCAGGCGGCGACTGCTGAAATGCAAACTCAAGTAGTGACGTTTGCTGCATCCTTGGGTGGTTTAGTGAAAATTACTAACGGGGATGTTGTTCAGTAAGCGTTACTGAAACAACATTGAAAATTGTGCGGGCGTTCTTGTGACGCCCGTTTTTTCATCTGCAGGGTAAAAACCTTTTAATTTTTCCACGTGAATAATGACGAGTATGAGTAATAAAAACCAATCCCGTTCAATCACAGAATCTGCTGGCTGGGGGCTTCGCCTCGCTGCTGTAGCGCTCACGCTCTTAAGCGTTGTGGTTATTTATGCGGCTCGCTTTTCATACAATGGTAATAGTATGGTCGCTATCATGTGGGCTGGAACACCGATCCTGCTGGGGGTGATTGCCAGCACGGTGTTGGGTAAGATTAAAAAACTGGGTAGTCCGAAGCGCAAGTGGCAGATTTATACTTATGTATTGATCTTGGTGGCGGTTGGAATGTTAGTGAAAACCTGGCTTTTATAGAATTACTGCGGCATTTATTCTAAAGCAATTAAGTCGTTTTTAGGTGATTTCGTAAGGCTGACTACCCAGCCGTTCTGCCGGCTTTACCCGTAAATCAACAACTGCCAAACGTGTCGGCGACAATGTCGCCGACTGTGTCAGAACTTACTGTTGTTATGGTTAATCCACTACTTGGTTAATTTGTCTTGAACGGCTTTTGTGGCATCAAGCGCTGCTTCTCTGGCTTTTTCAGTTGCAACAGCACTTAGCTCTGATGCCTGGTTGGCCAGATCAGACGCTTTGGCTTTTGCCTGCTCTGCCAACTCTTTTGCTTTTACCTGTGCGTCGCCAGCCATAGCTTCGGCCTTGACTGCCAGTTCTGCTGCTTTTACCTTGGCGTCTTCTGCCATTACCTGAGCTTGATCAGCCAGCTCTTTCGCTTTGTTAGAAGCATCATTGGCTAGTTCTATTGATTTGTCTTTGGTGTTCTCTGCGGTGTCTTTTACTATTTGCTTAGTCGCGCCGAACGAGGCGGAGATAAGGTCGCCTTGAGCAACCGGTGCGCCGTTTAGGGTCATCGATTCCGGTGCGACCCGAAAAGTGTCAGTGCTGTTCATTTCCTTCGGGTGCTCGCAGGTGGCTGTGCCGGTTTGACCACCTTCGGTGGTATAGGCAAGCTGTACGGTGGTGTATTTCTTATTCGCTGATTTTTGTGGATCTTGCCATTCGCCGATTGCACCTACCAGGTTTTGTGTGATTTTCTGGCACATGTCGATCAAGGGTGTGGTGGTGGGGTTGCAGCCAGCCAGGCTTATGCTCATTATGGTCAAAGCAAATGCGGATTTTTTCATTGGTAATACTCAATTGTGCGTTATATTGCGGGTCGCTAAATTTATCATGCAGTTGTGAACGCAACGCGAAATGGTCACGATACTAACCAGATAATAATGACGAGATCGTGCGGTGTAAGGAAAGGTTGACACCTATGTCTGGGTTGCTTTCCAGTGAACTGGCACTGCGGTACAGGTGCGAGAGCTTACCGATAATCTACTGTCTTGCAATTCATTGATACCAAATTTTACAAGTCACGGCGTTAAGCGGCATTATTCACAGGGCAACCAATAACCTTAAAAACTATTCTTAATCTGGTGTTGTTTATTCTGGGTTTCAGTCCGCAGTGACTTGAGGCAGGGTGTCTCATTGATATCGTGATGTCTTAGTTTCCCTAATCTTAACGGTGTTTCCCCGGCTATGGTGATCAGGCGACAGGTTAGTTGCTGAACGTTATTGCCTTCAACACTGAATCTTCATAAAAATAAAGGTTGAATACACGTGAGTATGGACAGGAGATACCTGATCGTCCTGGGGGCATTACTGGTGCAGAGTGTCACTATTGGATGCGTGTTTGCCTACGGTGTATTTTTTACTGTGCTCGAGTCTGAATTTGGTTGGTCACGAACTCAGTTGTCCACTGCAACTGCATTAGCCTTTCTCAGCATGGGGTGTATGGCGATTGTCGCCGGTCGCTTAAACGATCAGATTGGGCCTCGCTGGGTGATCGCTGTTACAGGTACTTGTACCGGGGTTGCCTATTTGCTGATGTATTTCTTATCCAGCCCTTGGCAATTATTTTTGATCTACGGTGTGTTAGTCGGCATTGGGTTGGCGGCTCATGATGTAGTGACGCTTTCAACAGTGGCGCGTTGGTTTCCGAGGCGCCGTGGGGTAATGAGTGGCGTGGTGAAGGTGGGCACGGCCGTTGGTCAGATGTTGGTGCCGCTGGTAGCGATAGCGTTAATCAGTGCAGTGGGTTGGCGTCTTACGTTTGTGGTGCTTGGGGTTTGTGCCATTGGCTTGTTGTTGGTGGCAGCATGGTTGATTGGTTTAAAGCCATCACAAGCGCGACAGTCAGCACTGCCGGCACAAGCCGTTTCGGGCTTGAGTTTTGATCAGGCGCGGCGCACCAGGCAACTGTGGATCATGTGCGCGATGCAGTTTTTCTTTTTCTCAAGTCTGACCACTATACCTACGCATATCGTGCCGCATGGTGTTGACAATGGAATGTCCGCAGCGGCGGCTGCCACCCTGTTATCAGTGATTGCTGCCAGTAGTATTTTGGGTCGTTTGTTGGTGGGGCTGTCGGCCGATAAGCTGGGTGGGAAAACAGCGTTTATTATTTGTCTGGCAGGGCTATCGCTAAGCCTTGCGTCTTTGTTGTTTATCAACCAGCCGGTCATGCTTTATATGTTCGCCGTACTTTATGGTTTTTCTCATGGTGGGTTATTCACTGTCGTGTCGCCTACAGTAGCCGAGTATTTTGGCATGCGGTCACATGGAGTGATCTTTGGCACAATAGTGTTTTTTGGAACCTTAGGCGGGTCAAGTATGCCTATTGTCACCGGAATGATTTTCGATAAAGTTGGCAGCTATAGCATTGCTTTTGTAATGTTGGCGTCGATGGCGCTATTGAGCTTGGCGCTGGCTTTTTTTATGGGGCGACCAGAGCCGGCTAAAATTAAATCCCAAGCGTTGTAAGGTCTATTGGTGTTTTAAAACTCAGGAACCAGTATCAGATTTATGATGTGTGGAATAGGCAGATTGTGCAATGCGAGGGTCGCACGAATGTTTGTCCCCGGGGCTGATGGAACTCATAAGCGACAATGTGTTGCGGTAACCTGCATTGCAATGAGCTGATATCGCAGTGATTTTTTGTGTTTGAAAGTAATAAGCATGGAGCGCCGCACCTGATTTTCGGTTTGATTGATACAGTATTTTTGGTGAATCTGATTGATTAGGCGCAATATTTTTTGTATTTAGGCAGGTGACGTTTATACTGGAGGTTGATACCGGCGGTACTGTATCTGATGAGGATTAAATGATTATAAAAAGTAAGTACACGGAAGTTGAAATTAGTGACGTCTCTCTGCCTCAGTTTCTACTGCAGCGAATTAAACAATACGGCGACAAAACAGCCTTAATCGATGGCCCGACAGGGCGTCGCTATTCTTATGCAGAATTTGCCAAGCTAACACGTAATGTGGCAGCCAATCTTGCTCAGCGCGGTTTTGGCCCAGGCGACCGTTTCGCGCTCTATAGCCCCAATTTCCCAGAGTACGCAATAGCATTTTTCGGTATTGTTTTGGCTGGTGGAACCGTCACCACCATTAACCCGCTGTACACTAAACATGAACTGGCAAAGCAGCTAAAGGATTCATCGGCCCGTTATCTGTTGACCGTTGATCAATTCAAAGAAAACGCATTGGCGGCTGCCGACATGACTTCCGTGACGGAAGTGTTTTCATTTGTTGATGCGTCTGGTACGACACCGTTTACAGATCTTATGCAGGACAATCCTAACGTTCCGAATATCACCGTAGCGCCGAAGAAAGATTTGGTGGTGATTCCGTATTCAAGCGGCACTACCGGTTTGTCTAAAGGGGTGATGCTTACGCACCATAACCTGATTGCCAATATCATGCAGATTCATGGCATGAGCGATTATAAGCCGACCACAACCGATGATGTGGTGATAGGAGTGCTGCCGTTTTACCACATTTATGGCATGGTGGTGATCATGATTACCGCTATGGTGAGCGGTTCACCTATTGTGACAATGCCGCGCTTCGATATGGATCAATTTTTAGCGTTAATAGAAAAGTACCGTGTCACTCGCGCTGCTTTGGTGCCACCTATTATTGTTGGTCTGACAAAACACCCATCAGTTGATCAATACGATTTATCATCACTTGAATACATTAATTCCGGTGCTGCCCCTCTGGGTACAGATGTTTCTATGGCCTGTGCAAAACGGATTGGCTGCCATATTACTCAAGGATACGGATTAACAGAGACCAGTCCGGTTACACACTCTAATCCTTATGCACCTGAAAAAATAAAGCATGGCTCAGTCGGGTTAGCGTTACCCAACACCGAAACCCGGATTGTTGACTTAGAGTCAGCCAGAAGTGTGGGAAAAAATAATAAAGGAGAAATCTATATTCGTGGCCCGCAGGTTATGGCGGGGTACCTCGATAACCCGGCGGCGACCCGTGCCACAATTGATGGTGACGGTTGGCTGCATACCGGTGATATTGGGTACGTTGATGATGATGACTATCTATTTGTGATTGACCGACTTAAAGAACTGATCAAGTACAACGGGTTTCAGGTCGCGCCAGCAGAACTCGAGGCGATCCTGTTAACGATACCTGCTGTGGCGGACGCTGCTGTTATTCCTGTCGCCGATGAAGATGCTGGTGAAATACCTAAGGCGTATGTGGTACTGAAAGGAAAGATTTCAGAAACTGAAATTATGGATTTTGTCAGCGCGAGGGTTGCGCCGTATAAGAAGATACGTATTGTCGAGATTTGCCAGGAAATCCCGAAATCAACATCGGGTAAAATACTGAGGCGGGTTCTGGTAGATCGTGAAGCGTCGCGAGTTCAATCTGTTTGATTGGTGTACTTTTTTAAAGCCTAAAATAGACCTGTTCCGGTAAGTCGCGTTTTAGCGCAATTGTTTAAGCCCCCCATCGACAACTTCGTAGTGGTGGTCTGCGATCGCCTCTGAATCTGCAAGATCGTGAGTGACCATGATCACAGCGAACTGTTGTTTGTCTGCCAGGTCTCTGATCAATGGCAGCATTTCTAGTCGAGTCTGCTGATCAAGCGCGCTGAGTGGTTCATCCAGTAGCACGATACCTCGCTTTCTTATCAAGGCACGTGCAATAGCAACCCTCTGACGCTGCCCGCCTGATAGCTTGCTAACGCGCTGTAGGCCGTAGTCGCTCAGACCTACAGCGTCCAGAGCTTGCTCTGCCCGGGTGACATCATCACCGCTGTCAGGAATAGCTGGGTTAATGCCAACTACTACGTTGTCCAGTGCTGAGCGATGCTCAAACAGATTATTGTGTTGGAACAATGTGGTGACCGGGCGTTTGTTGGGGGGGAGGCGGGTGATGTTCTGATCTTCCCAGTAAAGTTCCCCGGTTGTGGGTGACAGGAAGCCTGCGATAAGATCAAGCAGGGTAGATTTACCACTGCCAGAGCGACCGCTGACGGTGGTAATCGTCGATTTCTCTGCAATCAAAGAGAAGTGATACAAAGCGGCTTGCTTGTCATACTTAAAGTTCAAGTTATCTAGTGTCAGCATGCTCGCGCCCCAGTAATTTTGGTATCAATAGAAATACAGTCAGTGTCAGGCATAACATGATTAAAGCAACACCTGCGGCATCTTGCGTGCGATAAGACCCCATTTTCTGATACAGCAGCCATGGCAGAGTGATGAAATCATTGCTACCGAATAAGGCAATAACACCCAGATCTCCCAGTGACATGCAAAAGGCAAGGCTAGCAATATAGATAAGCTCACGTCTTAGCAGTGCTGACTCAATGAGTCTCCAGCGGGACCAGCCCCTGACACCTAAAGACAATGCAAGTTTGTCATAACGGTTGGCCGCCTTGACCATCGCCGGCGCCAGGGTGGCCAGTGCGAACGGAAGCACCATAAGTGTGTTGGCTGTCAGCAACGCAACAACAGCCCAAAAGCCATAACTGCCACCGATCTGTCTGGCAATCAGAAAAAAACCAATGCCCAGTACCAGCGAAGGCACGGCCAGATAAAGTGTTGAGGAAAAGCTAAGTAGGCGAAGGATTATGTTTGATAAAATGTGGTTGCCAAGCCGTTGGCTTGTAGCAAGCGTGGTAAAGGCAATTGCCATTGAAACACTGATTAGCAATACAACAATTGTTGAGCTCAGTGCGATTGCTAAGCTTGTGATGAGTGCAATTCTAAAGTTTCTCTCACTCAGCAAGCGTGCGAAGTCTGCACCGAAACCGTCTATGGCAACGGCCACTAGCGGCAGTATAAATGCGCTGCCAAATAATAAGATAATAAAAGCCTGCAGGCCTTGTGTTGTTTTGCTGTCTTTTCTGAGTGAACGGTCTTTTTCGCCGCTGGAAATAAGTGTGGTGCTGTGGCGAAATTTTGCATTCAGCGCCACTAAAATTCCGCAGATGGCCAATTGCGCCAGTGCCAGCCCCAGTGCTCTGCCAAGATCAAAGTCGAGCTTTACAGCCTCATAGATTGATACTTCCAGGGTGTTGTACTTGGGCGTGCCGCCCAGTGTTAATACGATGGCAAAAGAGGTGAAACACAGTAGGAAAATCGTCGTCGCAAGTGTTGGGATAGCGGAAGATATCGCGGGAAGCTCGATCAGTTTAAATCGTTGCCAATGGCTAAGCCCCAGACTTTGTGCAAGTTTCATTTGCTCGTTCGGGATAGATTCAAATCGCTGTAGAATATTGCGTGCGGCAAACGATACGTTAAAGTAGCAGTGGGCAATCAAAATCCCGCTTAGGCCATAGATAAATGGCTTTAGTGGCTCGCCCTGTATAAAGCGAACCATATCGCTCAGCCACCCGGAACGTCCCAGTACAGTGACCAGGCCGAGCACCACGACCAATGTGGGTAACACCAGCGCAGAGGACAGTAGCGCAATATAGATTTTCCGCCCCGAGAACGAGGGTTGATGGCTTAGCGCCCAGGCAAGCAGTATACCGATAGACACAGAAAGCATCGTCGATATGGTTGCCTGAAGGGTGGTCCAGGCAAGGGTTCTCAGAAAGCGGGGACCTACGCTGAGTTTGCCCATATCGGGTTGAATCGCCAGCTGATAGATCAGGCCGCAAGCAAAGGTTAATAGCAGGGTAGCGATTAACAGGCCCGGTATTAACGTGTTGGCATGTCTGTTTAGTTTAAGCATTTGCGGGTTATACAGGGCTTATCAATTTAAGCTTAACCTTTGGATTATAAAAACTGCGTTATGTCTCAACAGCGATATCTCCTGCCGAGAGTTTCATTTCTCAAAAGACATTGTTGGTATGGCTTATTTAGAATAAGTAAGTGGTTTTGTAGTCACTATTTAGCATTACGGGGCAGGCATACTGTTCATCGCCGCGTCCAGCATCGCTCGCTGGTGGGTCTTATCTTTCTCTGTGCCCCGGGTGCTCTACTCATGGCCTGCCTGCTGTCGTTACGCCGACTGAAGCGCCGATCAAGGATGGAGTTGGCAAGATGGTGCAATAGGGTCGACTGCAGGTCCCCCTGCAGCCGTGCCTGGTGATCCGGATTATTGAGCCAGTGTGTCTACCCATTGATCGATCCAGGCTTTACGGTTTTTCTCTACCTCTATGCCATCCATAAGTAAGGTGGTTTCTGGTTGATGCAGTGTGTCGAAACCTTCTGGTAAGCCCGCTTCGGTTTTTGTTGCGGGGTAGACCCAGTTGGTGGTGGGAATGATGTCCTGAACGGTATCACTGAGCATGAATTGCATGAAGTCTTTGGCCAAGGGTTTATTTTCTGATGATTCCAATATTGCCGCGACTTCAATTTGCAGGTAATGGCCTTCTTTGAATTGTGCTGAAGCAAAGCGTGAATCTTCTTCTGCGATCAGGTGGTAGGCGGGTGATGTGGTATAGGAAAGTACCATGTCTGCTTCGTCTTTTAAAAACAGGCCATAGGCATCTGACCAGCCTTTAGTCACGGTGACAATCTTTGGTGCAAGGCCCTGCCATATTTCGTTTGCACGATCGCCATAAGCCTGTTGAATCCATAGCAGCAATCCCAAACCCGGAGTACTAGAGCGCGGGTCTTGAATAATTATTTTGAATTCTTCGGGGGTGTTGATTAATGCCTCGAATGAGTCCGGGGCTTGTGCGACTTTTTCTTTGTTATAAACAAACGCAAAATAGCTATAGTCAAAGGGTAAAAAGGTTTTATCTGACCAATCCCCCGTTGGCAGTGCGAGCCCGGTGGTGTCTGCACCATGTTCTGCAAACAGGTTAGTCTCGCGTGCTGCCTCTGCAATGTTGGTATCAAGACCAAGCAGGATATCAGCTTTGGTTTGTGCGCCTTCAAGCTGAATTTTGCGTAGCGCGCCAATAGAGGAGTCTGCGGTGATAAACTGCACATCGCAGTTGCAGCTTTCTTCAAAGGCTTTTTCAATGCCGGGGGCAGGTCCCCAGTCCGCTGCAAACGCATCGTAGGTGTAAATCGTTAAGACGGGCTTTTCTTGTGCGTAGGCACTGGAGGTGGCAACAAGTGCCGTGGCTAAAGCGTAGCGAAGAATTTGAGGTAACATTTGGTATGCATCCTGTGTTGTAACATGTCAGGTTGCAGCGCAATGAGGTAAAGACTAGCAGTGGTGCACTATTGTCTCACTTCCTACGCCAGCATTACCTGGTTCAGGTTCAATGGGTGTTTCTCAGCGACAACGTGTTGTCGCACCCCAGCGAGTTATGGCCCATGATACTTTAAATTCAACGGAATGCCCAATCACAATGTGTGAACTTACTAATAAGCTCGTGTTTGACAAGCCAGTTGTGCTGATGGGAGGGGCAGAGGTAAATGAGTCATTGCTGCGCTCCAAGGAGCTGCAGGAGATGCCTGTGGTCGCTGCTGACGGAGGGGCCAATGCGCTGTTTGAATTTGGCATGATACCGGCGGCGATTGTCGGCGATTTAGACTCGCTTGAGCAAATCGATTACTGGCAACAGCAGACGCAAGTAGTGCATATTGCTGAGCAAGATTCGACAGACTTTGAAAAATGCTTGTATACAGTCAGTGCACCATTGATGGTGGCCGTGGGGTTTACCGGTAAGCGTTTTGATCACACGTTAGTGTCGCTGCATCTTCTGCAGAAGTATGTAGATAAAGTGAAGCTATTGTTAGTGGCGGATGAAGATGTGTGTTTCGCTTGGCGGGGTGATTTGCGATTAACGCTTCCGTTAGGTTGTCGTTTTTCACTGTATCCATTGAGTCAAACAACTTTTAGTCACTCGACCGGGCTTGAATACACTCTTGATGGATTAACCCTCAAGCAAGGGGAGCTTATCGGTACTTCGAATCGAGTGTCTAATTCTGCGATTACTTTAAGTGCTGATTCAGACGGGATCTATGCTGTGATTGTGTCGATATCTGTACTGGATACTTTGTTGACGCAACTGGGTGATATTCAGATGATCACTTGTAATAAAAAATCGTAGCAGCCAGCCAGAGGGACTCCCTTGCCTGAACTCATCAGGTGACCACCTGATTTCACTGTAAGCGTTTGTGTGCTCAGTTTGTTCATGCGCTGCAAAACTTCCCCTCGACTGTGTATGACTAGTCCTCCTGGAGCGCAATTGACGAGCAAAGCCAAGCGATGCGGGAAAGGCAATAGTGGCTGTTGTTGGTCTTATTTTTTTTGATACGCCACTGGTTGAGTATGTTCAAATTAAACTCTAGTGTCGTGTAACCATTTGTCACCAGGGCGGGTTAGGGATTAAACATGAAGAACATGGCTGTCTGGATTCATATCGGCTTTGGCTCGATTGCGCTCGTCGGAATGCTGCTGGCATGGTTGTCAAAAAAAGGCGGCAAGTGGCATCGCCTTGGGGGGAAGGTCTACGTCTATTCAATGGCACTGGCGCTGGTGGTGGCATTGATTGTTTCAGTGTTCACTGCAAATATCTTTTTGGGTTTGATCGGGTTGTTTAGTGCCTATCTGGTTTTCACGGGTTGGCGCCTGGTGCAAGGTCGCGATGGCCTATGTCGTCCGGTAGACCGTTGGGCGACAGGCTTGATGATCTTCGTTGCAATGGTGATGGGGATTTATGGTGTCTGGATGCTGACCAAAGGCGATAGCCTGGGTATCGCTTTGATGGCATTTGGTGTTTTTGGCGGTTTGCCCGCACTTGGCGACTGGCGACGTGCAGGTTGGCCGAAGGGCAATGAGCGCATTGTCTTGCACCTGAATCGAATGGGGGCTGGAAGCATCGCAACCCTGACAGCAGTGTTTGTAGTCAATGTACAAACCAGTCCAGCGTTTATTGCATGGCTGTTGCCGTCAGTGGTTGTTGTTCCTTTGATTATCTATTTTACGCGCCGGCAGCAGCGTGGTGTGACGACTTAATTTTGCTGCGCTATTTGCGCTTTTTACGAATGCACTCATCCCAGACATCATAGGCAACCATAAGCATCACAATGACGGTGATGACCAAAAATGGCAGTCCGCCCTCCAAGCCTGCAAAGCCTGTTGTAATACTATAAGCAAGGCCGAATACAAATGTTGCCACGATAAACAGACCGATTAACGCTGTGATCAGTCGAATGGTCGGTGTTGTTTTGTTAGATTCAGTTTGCATGTTTATGATTCCTGGTCTTGACGAAAGTGCTGCAGTAGCCAGCGGGCACTGCGTAGTAGTCGATCATCCTGATTATAGGCCCCGACCAGTTGTACACCTATCGGTAGATTATTGTTACCGCTTAGCAGTGGCATGGTAAGACAGGGTAGTCCGCACAATGTCCATACTGTCGAGCATATCGGGTCGCCGGTACCATCGCCAAACGCTGGGGGTTCACCAATAGCAGAGGGTGTCACGATCGCATCGTAGTCATGGAAAAATTGCTCGAACCACTGATTGGCGGCTGTCTGGATTTCCAGTGCTTCCTGGTAGGCAGATTCATCGCACAGTTTGGCGGCTTCCATCGCGCCTTTTGCAGTGTCGCTTAACAGATCCCAATGGTGTTCGCGCTCTTGCTCTAAGCAGCGGTAAATCTCATAGTCGTAAATGGCTTTGTGGCAAGCGGGTAGTGCAGCAAAAGATTGCGGGGCGGGTACCCGTTCAAGCTGACCACCGATAGCGGTGATTAATTCCTCAAAGGCCTCGATTGCATCTGGCTGATAACGATCAGCGTAGGGTAGATCGATCCATACAAAATTGGGTTCTATCGGTACTTCAGATAAATAGCCTTCCAACATGTGAGGGCGGGGTTTTAAATAACTGGCCTCATCATTTGCATCATAGCCGGCAATGCAATCGCACAGCAATGCAAGGTCCCCCATGTCACGGGCGAATACGCCAACATGATCTAAGTGCTGTGACGTTTGCAGTACGCCATGACGTGAAATAATGCCCCGTGATGGCTTGTATCCGTAGACGCCACAATAGGATGCGGGTCTGATCACTGATCCGTTAGTTTGTGAGCCTAATGCCAGTGGCACATGGCCTGCTGCAACAGCCGCCGCTGATCCGCTTGATGAACCACCCGGGCTGAAGTCAGGGTTGTGCGGGTTTCGTGTTCCTGCCGGATGCATGTAGGCAAATTCGGTGGAGACGGTTTTGCCTAAAATGATGGCCCCGGCCTCGATCAGTTTGTCTACCACAGTGGCGTTGGCATCGGGCTGTCGGCCTTGGTAGATTGGGCTGCCCCGTTCTGTCGGCATGTTGTCCGTATCAAAGATATCCTTCAAGCCGACAGGGATACCATGAAGTGCGCCTAGTGGCCCACCGTTTCGTCTGATCTCATCAAGGTCCTCTGCTTGTTGCAGTGCGTGCTCTTTGTCTAAATGCTTCCATGCACCTAAAGTGGGCTCTGTTGCTTCGATACACTCAAAGCAACTTTCAACCATTTGCCTGGCGGTTAACCGGCCATCGGCGATCAGCGCAACGCATTCACGGATAGTTAGATTATCCATGGCTATGGAATGTACTCACCAAACAAGTAGTCAGGTAACCATAGCGCGATACCCGGGAATATATACATCAGCACCATACAGAAAATCACGATGCCCAAATACGGCATGATCCCTTTGAAGATTTGCATCAGTTCTATCTGATCTTTGAGTACCCCCTTTAAATAATAGGCGGACATCGCCATCGGCGGTGTCAGGAACGAGGTCTGTAAATTCAGTGCAACCAGCATGGCGAAGAAGTAGGGGTTGACGCCAAAGGTATCCAGCATCGGCAGGAAGATGGGGACAAATATAATTAATATCTCAGACCATTCCAGAGGCCAACCCAGTAAAAAGATGATCAGTTGCACCATCACCAAAAACTGCCAGGGCTCAAGGTTCATCGCCATGACCCAGTGCTCGATAACGTCGTGTCCACCCAGGTAGGAGAACACTGAGGCAAAAGTCCAGGAGCCGACAAACATCCAACACACCATGGCGGTGGCTTTGGCAGTTAGAAAGACAGACTCTTTGAGTTTGGTGAAGGTCAGTGAGCGATAAATTGCTGCCAGCACTAATCCGCCCAAGGCCCCCATTGCAGCGGCTTCAGCAGGTGTTGCCAGGCCACCGAGTATTGACCCGAGTACTAACATGATCAGTATGGTCAATGGCACAAATGAGATTAGTAGCTGCCAGTATATTTTACCGCGTGTCATTGTCGGGTCGACTATCGGCTTGGGCGCGATGGACGGGTTCATATACACTCTTAAAATAACGTAGAGGATATACATACCGGCCAGTAACAGGCCCGGGAATACGGCTGCAGCGTATAAGCGCAACGGTGATAATTCTGCAATTGCGGCGTAAACAATCAGCATGATCGAAGGTGGAATTAATATACCAAGCGTGCCACCCGCGCAGATAACACCGGCGCTGAAATCTTTCCGGTAGTTTGCGTCAGTCATGGCAGGGAAGGCTAGCAGACCCATAAGTGTCACTACCGCACCAACGATACCACTGGCGGTAGAAAACACAGCGCAAGTAATCAGTGCGGCGATCGCCATTGAACCGGGTAGGTTTTGTGCAGCTAATTGAAGCGATGAGAACAGGCGGTTAACAATGTTGGCGCGTTCTACCACGTACCCCATAAACAGGAACAGCGGTATTGCTACCAGTGTGTCGTTCTCCATAACCGAGTAGGTGTTCTGGTTAAGCAGATAGAAAATATTGTTGTTAAACACATCGCCGGCAGACTCAATCGGACCGGAGAAATAGGCGTAATAGCCAAACGCCACACCCATTGCAAGGAGCGTGAATGCTATTGGGAAACCCAACAGCACTAACACAATGAACAACGACAACATTAAAATGGCGACTTCTGGATTCGTCATGATCTTGCTCTTTTAGCAGCTGCTAGCGGTTGGTATGTGTGAATGTTCGTGTCGACTATTTTGAGTCGGGCAGAGGTTCAGCGATGAGTGCGTCTTCGGTTTCGCGAACATCATCCAGTCGTTTCATCCAAACGCCGGTTCTGATAGCACGCCAGCACCTGACTAATTCTGATAGACCCTGAAGAAGTAATAAGCCTGCAGCCAGTGGTATTAGTGTTTTAAAGAAATATATCTGTATTCGCGCTGGACTGTTCCAGCTGACTTCTTTGTAGCGCCATGAATCACCGGCGATCTCTATCCCGAACCAAAGTAGAGCAATCATGCCCGGGAAAAAGAAAATCAGGTACAGGATAAAATCGATGGTGGCCTGCATGCGTACTGGAAACAATCGGTAGAGGACATCACCACGAACGTGGCTGTCTTGCGCCAGTGCATAGGCACCAGACATTAGAAACAGCGCACCGTACATTTGAACCATCATGTCAAAAGCCCAGACAGTCGGTGCGTTCAAAACGTAACGAACAAAGACTTCATAAGAAACAGACAGGGTCAATATCAGGATGCACCAGCCAAACGCGCGGCCTACCCAAACACTGAGGCTTTCAATGGCGTAGACAAATTTGCTGCTTTTCACGCCTGCTCCTTATATATGTGGAATGATAATGAAGTGTAGATGCTTGAGGATAAAAACGGGAGCCGGAACGACTCCCGTCAAAGGTGCCCACCAAGTGGCATCTTTAGTAGCCTTTTTTAGGTGACCAGATAAAATATCCGGCTTCTATAAAGTGAGGCTTATTGGCAGATCAACCAAAGTAGTGCTTATAAGCCAGCTTGTAGTCAGGCTGATTCAGGTTCAGGTAGTTCATGACTTCTTTTGCGTAGGTCTTTTGTGATTCAACGACCTTGGCAAAGAAAGGATCCTGACCGGAGATACGCTCTACGACGATATCCCATGCTTTGAGTTGCTCTTCCATGACAGAGTCTGGTGTACGGTAAATGTTAACGCCTTGCTCATCACGTAGCTTCACCAGATCTGATGCATACTGCTTAGTGTTGCCCCAGTAGAAGTTGGAATTCTCAGCTTCTGACGCGTATTTAAGAATCGCCTGCAGTTCAGCTGGCAGCGCATCGTATTTCTTCTTGTTGAAGGTCACTTCGAAGAATTCCTGCGACTGGTGGAAACTTGCCAGGTGATAGTGCTTGGAGACATCCTGCATACCAAAATCACGATCAGAAGTCGGGTTGTTGAATTCAGCAGCATCAATCAAACCTGATTTCATTGCTGGCTGAATTTCGCCGCCCGGTAATTGCACCACTGACATGCCCATTTCAAGTAGCACGTCTGCGGCCAGACCTACAGTACGATACTTCAGACCCTTCATTTGGCTGGCGTCTTTGATCTCTTCTTTAAACCAGCCTAGTGGCTGTGCAGGCATTGCGCTGTTGAAAAAGCTGACCACGTTCAGGCCAAGTGAACCCATGAGCTCGTCGAATAATTCTTGTCCGCCGCCATAGTGCAACCAACCAAGAACTTCCTGGCTTGACCAACCGAAGCAGGGGCCAGTACCGAACAGCGAAGCCGCTTGCGACTTCGAGTACCAGTAAGCAGGTACATAGTGGGCTGCATCAAGAACACCACGGTGAACGGCATCTTGCATCTGGCTGGTCTTGACGACTGAGTTGACGGGCAGCAGCTCGATTTTCAGTGCACTACCGGCCATCGCGTTAACACGGTCGACGTAGGATTTTGCATTGTCCAGAAAAATACCACCACCCCAGGCAGCCTGCATTTTCAGGGTAACTGGCGCTGCTTTGACAATAGCAGGTGCAGCCAGTGTGCCTGCTGCGGTAGCAGTTGCGGCGAGGGCAGAGCCCTTCAGGAATTTACGACGGTTGACGGTTTCGGTCATTGTTGTTCCTCTCAAGGGAGTGATCCCGGATTTTACGGACGATAATTCTGACGATATTGGCGTGTGCCAGAACCGTTATGGTTGTCACTGTATTCTGAAGTTTCGCCCGGATATTCGTAAGACAGATGAATTCCAGACGAAAGCTGTTTAAATCTACCACTATAGCGAACGGATAACTAGCGAAACTGACGCCGTTCGCATGCTGTTCTGGCTAGGTTAGGTGCGCTATTTTGGAGTTTGCCGCCTACTTTTTATCAGCACCGGTGTGGGTTTTTTAAGTGATTGATTTGGCATAACTAAACTAGTCTGTCACGGGGAGTTTTGTTACCGAAAAATGCATCTAGATTGTCCAGCGCACGGAATCCCATAGCGTCACGGGTTTCGAAAGTGGCGCTGCCGATGTGGGGGAGCATAAAAATGTTCTGATGGTTAGCGAATTTCGGGTTGCCAAAAGGCTCTGTTTGAAAGCAATCAATACCGACGGCAGATAGCTTTCCCGACTTTACGGCGGCGAGTAATGCGTCTTCGACAATCAGTGCGCCGCGGGCGGTATTAACCACGACAGCGCCATCTGGTAAGAGCGACAAAGTTTTCTCGTTAATGATGCCGCTGGTGGTTTCCGTCGCGGGGCAATGTAAGGAGAGAAAATCAGACACTGCCAGTAAGGATTCGAGCGTCTTATGAAAAATAGCGCCGCATTCCAGATCTTCAGGCAGTCGTGTGCGGTTGTGGTAGTGAATTGTCATGTCAAAGCCGCGACCCCGTTTGGCCATCACCTGACCTACCTTCCCCATACCCACAATGCCCAGGCGTTTACCGCTGACTTGTTTACCGACCATAAACGAAGGACTCCAGCTATCCCACTTGCCCGAACGCACCAGGCCATCGCCTTCGACGGCATGTCGCGCAGCACCGAGTAGCAGCAACATGGCGATTTCAGCAGTGGCATCTGACAGGACGTCGGGGGTGTTGGTGACGGTGATTCCACGTGCCTGCAAAGCTTGCAGGTCACAATGGTCAACACCCACCGAATGGTTGGCGATGATTTTTAGTTTGTCGCCAAGTTGTGCGGCAACGCTGGCGTCGAATGTTTCTGAATGGCACGGAATGATCGCGTCGACTTTATGGCTCATGGCGATGATGTCGTCGCTGGTGCTTAAGGTGTCGGCGGGGTTTAGGATCACGTTGTAGTCGCGTTGTGCGCGTGCTTCGGTGTTGTCGGATAGTTTGCGGGTGATCCAGAGGGTTGGTTTGTTTGGCATTTGAATGTGGTCCGATGGGTTTACGGTATTCTAAAGCAAAGAAGCAAGGTTTTTTTTTGGGGTTGTTGGATTTTTTTCTTTGGGTGGCGGGTTAGCTGTGCTGCTGTTTAGAGGTTGCTTTTTGTGGGTTGGTGTTGGGTGTTGTCCCTGGCAGGGAGTCAGGTACCCGAGATATACCGCTGTAAAAACAACGTCAGTAAAAACGCCAAAACAGCAAAACTCATAATAGCCAAGCTACTCATCGACGCTATGAAAATAGCATCAACTAATGCAATACCGGCAATCATAGAGACAACAGCTTTGGGTATGTCTCCTGGTTGTTTCCTTTTAATCAAGTAAAGACAAAAGATCACCCAACAGTTAAACGCGATTAATGGCAACCACACTTGTGTGTCTGTCATTGCGGTATAAACACCAAATAATCCGGGTACTGCAATACAGGCAACAGGCCACAGATTTTTTACCTGCCCCAGGTTTTCCTGCTTTGCCACATAAGTTAAGCCGATCAGATAGGCCAGCGTTACAAGCGCACCAAAAAACACCATGGTTGAAGGTGTTTGTGTCGCTGTAAAGGCGGCACACAAGTACACCAGCATTCGACAAGAGCCCATAATCACCGGGCTAAGCGGGTTGTTTTTATGCCATGCGTTATATAGCACTATGGCACTGCATAACAGTATCGCCAGTACCGTTGATATCAATACATTGCCGCCCCAGGCATAGGCTGCTAGTGCGCTGAAAATAACGGCACCGGCCAGTAGGGTAAATCCTGCGGCAAAAACTTCTGCGGCTTTCAGTTGGCCGGAAGGGATGGGCCTTTCTGGTCGCTCTTTGGCGTCTATTTTTCGGTCAAAGGCGTCATTCAAAAACATGCCGCCGATGTAGGCCAGGGTCATGGCGAAGATTATGGTAAGAATATTCCAGTTGAATGGGCTGACTCCTGCCAGTACTACCCCAGCAAGAGTATTGCTCCAGACGGTTGGCAGGTTTGAGACTCTGCCAAGCTTTAATATAGTTTCTGCATTCCAACTCATGATAACTGCTGCCTTACCCAATTGAGTTCACGGGCTATTGCTTCATCGATCGTTTGATTTTTGTAGGCCTCTGGTAGCACATTCCAAGTGTATGTTTCTACTTCAAGGTGTTCACTGATGGGCTGCTGTTTGTGCAGTGCCAGTGCATCGCGTATAAAAAACTGTGTCGATGAAAAATCTCCAAGGTCATCCAGAAAAACCGGCACGTGAAAATGTACTCGCCATTCTCTGGGTTTATTATCGTCGGTCAGGTGTTTAAAAGCATCGGGCAAGTCAGTGTATCGATTGATTGTGCCATCGTGGTTTTCAACGACCTGATGTAAGTAGACCTCATCAAAGAATGGACGCAACACTTCTGCACTTTCCGGCGTGACATTACCCAGCCGCAGGCCAGCACTGATTTGTAATTTTCCAACGGTTATATCGGCCTCTCGCAGAGTCGCCAGGCAGCTATTTGCCTCTTCAAATTCGACCGCTGCGTGGCACAAGTCCAGGCACAGTGTCAGGTGCTTGTGTAAAAGGTGTTCAGCTTCAGCGGCAGTGACGTCCAGATCGCTTTGTAGTTGCTCTATTGAATTTGTGCTGTACAAGTGATCACGAAAAAAATTAACCGACTCTTCAATGGTCTCTAAAAAACAACAGGGCTCAGGTTCAAGTGCTAGCACGATACAAGTGCCTTGATCACGATTCAGTTTGGCCAGGTGGGCGCAATGCGCCACCATTTGGCGGGTCATTTGGGCGATGTCTGCATCGTTGGTGACGCAAGCTTTAAAGGCACCGGGCACGGTGCTGATGCTACCGGTTTGACCGGCCGGTAGAAACTCTGCAAACACATCGGCTAACTGGTTGGTGTAGCGCAACCGTTCCGGGTCTTTCCAATCGGGTAGGTAGACATCTTCTTTCACGCGCGTGCCATGGAATGGCCCATAGGGAAAGCCATTGATCGTGAATACATAGCTGTTGTGGTGTGCTAATAAATTTTTAAACTGTTCGATTGCTGCAGGCTTGGAGAGTTCGGTGACTGCGGCCGCAGACAGGCGCAGGCCAATGCCGAATTCTTCATCGGTTTCCAGTGCATCGCGTACCAGCGGAATATGTTTCTCTACATTAGTCAGAACTTCGGCCCAGGTTTCTCCCGGGTGAATATTCGAGCAATAGGTCAGGTGTTCAACTGAACCGTGATTATTCTGCAATCGCATGGTTTGGATACTTTGACTGATTCAAGGCCGATAGTGAACCACGAATACGGTTGCAATAAAACTGTTCAGCTCAGTATTATGAGGCTATGGAAAAAACACTCGTAATATTGGTTGTCGGGCTTAGCCCGTCTATGGTCGGTGAGCACACCCCTCATTTGCTGAAATTGTCACATAAAGGAGGGATGCGGCCACTCACTGCGGTAACACCAGCAGTGACTTGTACCGCGCAGTCAACACTGGTTACCGGATTGCTGCCTGCCGAGCACGGAATTGTGGCCAATGGCTGGTACTTTCGTGATCTGTCTGAAGTGTGGCTGTGGCGTCAGTCGAATAAGCTAGTGTCAGGTGAGAAAATATGGGACGCAGGCAAGGCCAAAGATCCTGACTTCACCTGCGCTAAAATGTTCTGGTGGTACAACATGTACTCGACCGCCGACTGGAGTGCGACACCACGTCCGATGTACCCTGCAGACGGACGGAAAATTCCTGATCATTATGCCCACCCGCCAGAGTTGCACGATGAACTCGACGACAAGCTCGGGCAGTTTCCGTTGTTCAAATTCTGGGGGCCGGCGGCAGATATTACCTCAAGCAAGTGGATAGCAGATGCCACCCGTTATGTGATGGAGACTCGTAACCCAACGCTTACCTTAACCTACCTGCCGCATCTTGATTACAATCTGCAGCGGCTTGGGCCTGATCTTGACCATAAAGATATTCAGGCTGACTTAAATCAGGTAGACGAGTTATGCGGTCAGCTCATCGAAAAAGCCGAGAGCCAGGGGCAGCATGTCATTGTGGTCTCTGAGTACGGCATTACGCCGGTGACTGACGCGGTGCATATTAACCGCGAGTTACGCAAAGCCGGGCTGTTGAAAGTCCGTGTTGAAAAAGAGCATGAACAATTTGATGCCGGGGCGTCCGATGCCTTTGCGGTGGCTGATCATCAGCTTGCGCATGTTTATATCAATAATCCCGATTGTCTCGAGCAAGTTCAAACATTGTTGCAGCAGCTTGATGGTGTTGAGCACGTGCTGGATGAGACTGGCAAAAAGAAATGGGGGCTCGATCATCCGCGGGCAGGTGAGTTAGTCGCTATTTCCAAAGCGGACAGATGGTTTAGTTACTACTACTGGCTGGATGATAACCGCGCCCCTGATTATGCGAAAACCGTAGATATCCATCGTAAGCCTGGATACGACCCGGTAGAACTCTTTGTCGATCCGGAGATTAAAATGCCGATGGCAGCGATAGCATCGCGTGTTGCCAGAAAAAAAATGGGCTTTCGCACACTGCTGGATGTGATTTCGCTGAAAGATACTCAGCTCGTGAAGGGGGCCCATGGCCGGCCAACTGATGACCCTCAGCATGGGCCGGTGCTGATCAGCTCATCGGCAGAGCATTTGCCAGCGGGTGAAATTCATTCAACCGACTTTAAGGACCTGGTGCTACGGCATGTATTCGGCTAGTGCGAATCCTATATACTGCACGCGGTGATGATAATGTATCCAGGGAGCGCGTGTGTTTCAACTGTTAGCCAAAGTATTTTGTATCGTATTTTTGTTGGTGCAAATGAACCAGCCCTTGGCCCAGGTGGCGCAGACATTTCAGCTCGCGCAACTGGGCCCTAATGTCAGTGCTGGTGGTATCGATCTTGATCCCCCGCAGGTTGATCATATCCCCGTTGCGTCTGGTGTCGCCGGATCATCTCAATCGATCAGCGTCAAGGCATTAGACGCGCAGGGCATTTCAAGCGTTACGTTGCTATACCGCTTAAATGCAGAGGATGAATACAAAAGAGTGCTAATGCGGCAGGTCAGTGGCACCGATAATTTCACCGTTGCAATTGATTCCAGTATCGATCAGCGTCTGATTCAATACTATTTTCTGGTCATTGATATCGGTGGTAACAAAGTGCTGAACGGGTTTCCCTATGAACCGTTTTTAAGGACTCTCACCGAGCCGCGCCCCGTGATAGAAGACACCACCCAGGCCGAAGCGGCACGAGTAACCCCGCAAATTGCTGAACCGCCAGTATCAACCGGTGCTGAAGAATCAGCGCTGAACAAAACCACCTTGCTGTGGGTTGCATTAGGCGTGCTTGCGATCGGTGCGCTGGCAGCAAGTTCAGGTGGTGGCAGTGACGGTGGTGATAACACACCAACAGGTGCGACAGTGCCGGTGATTCTAAATATACCTTTGCCTGATTAGTGGTTTGCTTTAGTCGCCGATAGCAATACGAAACCCCACATAAAAGTAATTGCGATCAGGTGTGTCACTGAATCGGAATGCAGACCTGATTTTATGGGGAGAGCTGTTCCAGGCGCCGCCACGAATTGCGTAAGTAGCGCTACCTTCAATCGGGTTACAGGTATCCTCCCCCCCGGTGTATAGCACTGAGTATGTACTGCAGGTCCATTCGCCTTGATTGCCGTGCATGTCGTAAATGCCCCACTGATTCGGGGGGTATGACCCAACGTCAGCGGATCGTGTGGACTGCGCGCCAGCGGGTGATCCGTTATAGCTGATTCTGGCATTGTAATTTGCCTGCTCGCTGTTTATTTGCTCGCCGGTTGAAAATGGTGTGGTGGTGCCGGCACGCGCTGCATATTCCCATTCTGATTCTTTAAGAAGGCGGTAATTTTTATTGGTTTGCTCGCTTAGCCAAGCCGCATAGTCTGTAGCATCGTACCAATTAACATTGATCACCGGCTTTGCTCCGCGACCCCAATTGGCGTCGCTGGGTTTGAAGCGATTGGTGACGGTGGCGAATTGGTCGTATTGTTCAAAGGTCACTTCATATTTGCCAATCTGGAAATCACTGACGCAAACATCGTGTGGTACTTCTTGCGGAGTTCTACCGTCTTCAGTTGTGGGGCTGCCCATCGTGTAGCAACCACCGGTAATGCTCACCACCTCAGGCTCATTAATCATAAATTGGCCAGAATCTGCTGTCAGCGGGTCAGTTGAACCCAGTCTTTCAGCCAGGTTAGATACACCGTCGCTGTCATAGTCAAACCCGTTACCAGTGGATTGGTAGGTGTCTGCAAGATCGACAGTAGATATCGTTGTGCCGGTCGTGAATGAGCTGGTCTGCTGTGCCAGAACAATTCGTTGCTGGCCGACTGTTTCAATCCAGGTGATTTTAATGGTGTTGTTTTGGGATTCGGGTGCTTCAATGGTGACACGCCATGAATTCGACGATCCTTGGCCGTTAAATTCAACTGGTGCAGCATTATTTATTGATATTTCAAGAGACAACACTGCATCTTCCAGTGCGGAGATTTGACGAATCGCAGCAGGCAGTGGCAGCTGTAATGTGGATTGATCGCCAGCCTGATCTTCAGCGGTACAGCCGACCAGTAGTAGTGCAGTTGTGATTAGTGAAACAGATTTACGCGATACTTTACTGCGGTACTGGATAGTGCGATTCATTGATTGTTCCGGTTGCCAGTGCTCTCTGGTTGATAGCGGGGGTACGCTACCAGTTTATTTTTGACCATCCCTGTCTGCTGCGCTGAACAGACAGTGTAATTTCACCGTAACTGCTTGGGGGATAAGTTACATTACCGTTGGGCAGTCGCATGTTCTCAAGGATCAGGGTGGCACTGATTGATTTTGTGTTGTTTTCGTTCGACAGCTCTGTAACGCGGGCGTTAATTTCAACGTAGCGATCGAACAGGCCAGTAAAAAGATCATTTCGTTGATTATTGTCGCTAGTAAGAGACGAAATGGCTTGTAGATTTTTAAGCTTCACTGCTTGTTGTAGCTGGTTAAACCGGCTGGCAGCGTATTCGAAATCAGCATCAGTGAGTGGTGCTGAGTCGAAAGATTTCGCAGCGTCTATTTGTTGGCTAATCTGAATAAGCTTCTTGCTCTCAATGCCGAAAGACTGGGCGGTTTCGATCTCGGCAAAGGCCAGATCAATGTTGCCAAGACCAAGATGGTGCTCAGCACTGGTGAGGTGAAGATTGAAGCTTTTTCTTGCCAGGTTATCGTTGGCGGTGTCTATTGCGGCGCGTTCCAGTGAGTTTGTAAGACTCATTTTCAGGGTGTCTAGCCGGTGATCACTATAGCCAAGGCTTTCAGCTAAGGAGATAGACTCTTGTAGCATCGCGGTATCATTGCTCGCCAGTGCCAGATCTGCGTTATCGAGTGTGATCAGATACTGTTTCAGATCACGGGTTCTGACTTCCAGTGATTCAAGGCGATGATCTGCACGGTTGTTGCGTCGTGTAGCAATAATCAGTTGTTCGGCTTTGTCTGCTTGTCTGGCCGTCAACAGTGCTTCAATCGAATGCAAGTTGGCCAGGTACTGAATTTTTGCATCTGCGTTGTGGTCTGGTGCTGCATTGGGGGCACTGGCCGGGGCAGGTAGCTTAGCTTGCGTTGTGGTGTTCGCAGTGACGTTTGCTGTGGCATCTGTAATGGAGTGATTAAAGTAGTAAAAGCCCGCAATGCAGGACAAAGCGATTACGCCACTGGCATGGACGATCGCCATGAGTCCGGTTTTAGTTTTCTGTTCTGGTTGCCTGGTCAGGTCTCGTCTGGTGCCCCGGCTGACCGGTGGCGACTCAGCAGCCAGAAAGTTTTCATGGGCTTGATCGTCGCTGTCGTAACGGGATCTGCTGTGGTGGTTGTTTACACGTTCCGAAGAGTCGCCGAGATTGCGCTGGGGTCGGGTGTAGTTGACCAGCCTGCCAAACCGATAATAATTAAGGGCGACATTGAGGGCGACGACGATCAGCGCTGCCAGGCAGGCAATTGTCCAGGTTTGCATACCGAGCTGAATTGCCACGATACTGCCCAGCGAAGCCGCCATCATGATCACCGGATAAGCCGGGTCAGTGAGCGCCTGCGGTGGCTGACTGGTAATCGCGTCACGAATCAAGCCGCCACCGATCCCGCTGAGTACACCCATTGCAAACGCAATATGCAAGGGTTGCCCTTGCGATAATGTCTGGTGTACGCCCAGCGCGACAAAGACCGCCAGTGACTGGCTGTCAAGCACGTAGAACCACAGCCGGTTGACATTTAACTTGATCAGGTAGGATGCCCCCACAACCGTGCAAACAACCAGGAAGTAGGCGCTGGATGTCATCCAGAAGAGCTCTGGGGTTTGCAGTAGTACGCCGCGTAAAGTGCCGCCGCCTATGGCAGTCAGAAAGCTGATGTACAGCACGCCTAGAATATGAAAACGTTGTTGCTTGGCGGCTACTGATCCTGTGTATGCAAATACTGCTGTACCGATCAGGTCAAGGGTAAAAAAGGCATCCATAAGTCTGTGTGCGTGTACTGGCCATTGTGTGATGGCAAACCAGGCAATAAGTTCGCTGTAAAAGGGGCTGTCAGAGAAGCGTTATCATAGCGTATCCGCAGGAGTGGGGGCTCAATTTGGTATGCTACGGACGTCACAGACATGCCATTGTCGCGGTGCATTGATTAAATTTGCGTCTTAAGTGCTACCCGTAAGTTGTGGCTTCGAGAAATCGACTGAATTTCGCGGATATGTGCCGCGTATATTTTGCCAACCGTTGCTATTTCAGCGCCGCGAAGGCCTGCGCTACTTTTGCGGAGTGGCGATAAACGTCAATGCGCAGAATGACCTGATGAAATAGTTTAGGGCGCGCGCTAGTTAATGATCGAGCGAATTTCAATCGGGGCAGCGTTGCGCATTGCTGCGTACAGGCCCTGGGTAATAGCGAAGAAGGGTTCAGCCTGGTTGAATTGGTAGTCGATACTATTCAGCACCACTGGATTGTTTTCGGGCTGAATTGTATATTTAAAATCGATACCGTCAACGCAACCGGCGCAAGTGCCTTGCGGTAACCTTTCTTTCAGG
Organism: Herpochondria borealis; assembly: GCA_032274145.1. NCBI lineage: Eukaryota > Rhodophyta > Florideophyceae > Ceramiales > Ceramiaceae > Herpochondria > Herpochondria borealis. The sequence goes on from JAVCKV010601911.1 coordinate 61,876, forward strand.
GCTGCGAAGTCAGTGGCGTCTAGCAGATTCAGCCAGCTTGTCACCAATCCCGAGTCTATTGCACCCTGAGTTTCAATGGCGTCGCTGTTGTTTCTTTTGGCTTCAACCTGGCCATTACTGTACAAAATATGTTCGGTGCAATTAGGGCCAGTACGTACGCAACCCCCGGATTGAGTGGCAATAAATATCACCAGCGCGGCGTTGCTGTTGTTCTGTTGTGCCGGGCTATCTTGAGTTGTTGGCGAGCTATGGCAGCTGGTCAATGCAAGGGTGCAAGCGATTGCCACGAAGTTTAAGTTATACACAGTTTGCCTGTCGCGAATTTAGTGGCTGGCTCATCGCTGCTCTTTCGGTTGTCAGGGCATTTGTTTATAAACGACGTCTGACAGTGAATCGTAAAGCAACGCTATGGGGAAAATTCCCGGCTGAGTATATAAGCAACAAGCGACTTGCGTTCTTCAAGGGTGAAAACACTTTTCCAAGCCGGCATTTTTCTAAAGCCATCAGTGACTCTATTAAAAACAAACTCGGGCTTGTAGCGTGCAGGTGTTAGTTTCGGTGCTTTGCCCGGGTAGGCGGAGCTACCATGGCAGTGTCGGCACTGAACCCACAATTCGCCGCCAGCGGCAATGACTGAAGCATCAGCCAGATAGTCGTCGGTGAAAGACGGGTCTTCGATTTCATCTGTCGTTGAGATAACGGGCAGGGTGGTTGCGGCTTCTGCTTCTGCCGTAACCGGGTTGCCAGACTCAGCCTCGTAGGCGGGCGAAAACTTAATGAGATAGGATAACAGGTCTTTAATTTCCTGCTCTCGTCGCAGCCCTTCAAAACCCATAATTGTCCCAGGTACATAGCGTGCGGGACCTGCCACAAAGATGTACAAACTTTTTTCATCCCAAATGAGTTTTTCATCTTCGCCTTTCGAACGCATCGCAGGTGAAAAATTTTCATACCCTGGTGCCGAGCCCGCAGTGCGCCCGAACAAATGGTTAAGGGTTGGGCCAACAGTGTGCGCCGCACCCTCGCCAATGGCATGGCAAGCCACGCATTGTTTAAAAAGTTCTTCGCCTTTTACCGGGTTCGGTGCTGCTTGTGCGGTGTTAATAAGCAAGCACGAAAAAAGAACGGCTATCGCTGCTATTGGCTTCATTGGTCTCTACTCTCAAGCAGTCTGCATTTATCGATCAACACAAAAAACATAACCAGGTGTTGATGGACAAGCGCTGTCAGTTTCTATTGGTGCCTGGTAAGGCTGTTGTTAGCAGGGTCGATTCACCAGCAAAGAAATACGATAGCACTGACAATGGCCCCTTTAAAAACAAGGCTGCCCACTATGGTGGGCAGCCCGTACAGCTCGGTATGACTTACAACACTTGCCTATTCGGCTGGTACTACTTTGTAAATAGTATCCAAACCACCGACCGGGCCTGTGGTGATTGAAGTTAATGCAAAGACGTCACCTGTGGCATCTTGTGCGAACGCCAGAACGTATGGGCGATCACCGGGCATGTTAACTACTTCAGTGTCACTCATTTCCCAGGTACCATCATCGCTAGGTGAACCGACGAACACTTGACCTTTCATTGATGCAAATGATTGGCTCCAGTCACCAAAGATATATTTGCCCTGCCATGCTTCTTCGTCGCCGCGATAGACATAGCCGCCAGTGATTGAAATACCTTTGCAACCGTCTGGCTTGGCTGAGCAGTTGTTGTATTCCATGACAGGTTCAATCAAGCCCGCAGTATCACAGACAGCCGGGTGATCATCAGGTGTTGTATATTCAAAGCAGTGGGTGGCTTCCATCACGCGCCAGCCATAGTTACCACCTTTCTCGATGATATCGATTTCTTCGTAGCTGTTTTGCTGTACGTCACCGCACATTAGCTTGCCGTCACCCATGTCGAAAGAGCAGCGCCACGGGTTGCGTAAACCGTAGGCCCAGATTTCAGGTTGTGCATTGTCGTCGCCAACAAATGGGTTGTCAGAGGGGATGCCGTAGTTCTTACCGTTTTCGGCTTTGTCGACATCGATACGAAGAATTTTACCAAGATGAGTGGTTAAATCCTGTCCGTTTCCTTCAGTCACGTTGTGACCGATACCCCAATCATTGGCGTAGCCGCCGTCGCCCATGCTGATATACAACATGCCGTCCGGTCCGAAATCGATCCAATGACCGTTATGGTTGAATTGGGGCCAGTCTGTGGAAGTGATGATTCGCATTGAGTCTGGATTGGCAGTATTAGGGTCTTCAGAGGAGACCGTGAATTCTGCAACAATGTTGGTGTGATCCCACCAGAATTGCTTGCCCAGATCGTTGTCAAAATCAAGGATGCCACTGAACGCTACATAGAATTTTCCGTTTGATGCGAAATCAGGGTGGAAAGTCAGGCCAAGCAGGCCGCGTTCGTCGAAGTCAGAGAATTGTTTTACGATTAAGTTACGAATATCAAGAAAGGGTGTTGCTTCTAGTTTGCCGTCGGCACTGATGACGCGCACCCGGCCAAATTGTTCGATGACAAATTTGCGATCATCGCCATCGGGTTGAACCATTGCAAGGGGAGAGTTTAGGCCCGTTACATAGGGCTCGAGTTTGATTTTCACAGCTTCAGCGTTGGCATTAGCGCCAAAGAGCAGTGCTGTGCTCATTGCCGTTGCCATCAACAGTTTGTTCAACTGCATGGTTTTTCCTCCAGATTTTTTGGGATACGTGCGTTGCGAATGCTAGAAGTTCCTAACGCACGTACGTAAGATATACGAAAAATTAACGAAATATTTACGTATATCGAAATAAAGTTATCACATGTCGCTGTCATTTATACAAATAATTGCATTCGACCGCGTTAGTGGTTTGTGCGACACGCACGGGCGGTGAGCAGAATGGCAGGGGAGGGAGGCGGTTGTTTGGCGTTGGGTCTATTAGGCCAGCAGTGCGTTTATCATTTGCCGGTGGTCACTCATGTAAATTTTGAACCATTCGGTAAAGGTGTGCGGGCGCAGTTTTATTTGTTGCAGTATTTCAGGGATCGTCAGCCATTCGGTGGCGTCCACTTCAATGGGATTGAAAGCGCTGATGTTATGGCGTCCATCGTGTTTGCCATGGAAGCAATGAACGTGTTCATTTTCAAACAAGTCACCGACTTTTGCGTGGTAGTTGATTGATCCAAACCGTTGTAGCGGTACTTGCCAGCCTAGTTCTTCGTTAAGCCTTCGTTGTGCGCAATCCTGAATTGATTCGCTCCAGCGCGGGTGTGAGCACACCGTGTTAGCCCACAGTCCTGCTGAGTGATACTTTGTTTCGGCGCGCCGTTGCAGCAACAAGCGATCATCGTCGAAGACAAATATAGATACCGCCACATGTGGGATATTACTGAGGTGTGCTTCAAGCTTGTCAATGGCATAGAAGCTATTACCAGATAAACTGTCGATTGCAGTGATTTGCTCATGCAAACCGATATCATTAAGGGCGCTGGCGGGCGCTGTGCTGGTCGGTGGTTGTTCGTTCATTCAATAATCAAGTTGTTCGCGTTGCGTTTTACCGCGGTATCTTGAACCAGGGGTTCGCGGCCACCGCGCAAAATAGAATTACCCTCATAGACAGTACGTTGATCGATGGCTGTTGGATTAAGCCAATCGTCTTCGTGCATCTGACCGCTTTGTCCGTAGGCTGAAAGCGCGTTTTGGTAGCACACCATCCGTACTTGATCTTCGGGAATGCCGCGCTCTAATGCGAGTTTTGCCGTTTTGGCAACGCCCAAAGGTTCTGAGATTCCCCAGTCACAAGCAGAGTCAACCATGATGCGCTCTGCACCGTATTCGGCCAGAATATCTACCATTCGGGCGTTACCCATTTTGGTCGACGGATAGATTGAAAAGGCCGCCCAGTAACCGCGATCCAGTACCTCGCGAACAGTTTCTTCGTTGTTGTGGTCAACAATGATTTTCGACGGATCCATGCCGTGCTCTTCGCAGACATCCATTGACTTGGACGTGCCGCGCTTTTTATCGCGATGCGGTGTGTGGATCATCACTGGCAGGTCAAGTTCTTTAGCCAGCTCTAGTTGCAGTCGAAAATACTTGTCCTCAAGCGGTGTTTGTTCGTCATAGCCAATTTCCCCTATCGCGACCACGCCTTCCTTGAGTGCAAAGCGGGGCAGTATTTCCATCACTGCTTCGGCAAGTTCTTCGTTGTTGGCTTCTTTTGAGTTAAGCCCCACAGTACAGTAGTGCCGTATACCGAATTGGCCTGCCCTGAAGCGCTCGAAGCCGATGATTGACGATAGATAATCGATATAAGTGCCAACGTGGGTGCGCGGTTGTCCTACCCAGAATGCGGGCTCTATAACAGCGACAACGCCCGATGCTGCCATCGCTTCATAGTCATCGGTGGTGCGTGAAATCATGTGAGCGTGTGGATCAATAAACATCATGAGGGTGCACCTGATTGTTGCAGTAATTCATTGCTGATAGCGTCCCACGTTAATGTGCCACTGGCAATATTGGAAGCGGTTTGTGGGTACGAGGCCAGCAGGTCCTGCGCTTTTTGATCCGGACTTTGGCTAAGCGAAAGTACACCTGCTTCGTGTTCAATTTTAATGGTTGAGTCTGCCGCGCGTTGTAGATCGTCGATCATTGCGCCGTTGGCAAATGGTCCGACACAACGCCACAGTTCAACCGTGACCGGTCTTCCTGCTGCCCAGCGTTCGTGGGCATAGTCACACAGTATTGTGGCTAGTTCTGCGTTGGCACGTTTGTCCAGACCCTGTATGGGGGCAAGTGTACTGTCGATAAATAAAGCTTTCAGTACCATATGGTTCCAGCGGTTTTCATCGAAATGAGTAGCCGGATACGGATTATGGTGGGCGATGGCCTCGAACACGGCGCGCATGTTAGTGCGCAGGCCTTCACCGATAAGTTTGTCCAGCTCATTGCTGTGTGGGTAAAGGGCGATACCGCTGTATAAGGCGATTCCTTCGGCAAGATCTGCGTTACGGCACAGGTCAACGATGGTGTCTTTAAATCCATCGGAGTTACTTTCCGCCAAGCGGCACAAGACCGCAATACGTGCTGCGATATCGATGCTCCATGTTGACGGGTTCCATCCGGCAACAGCTTGGTCTGCGGCTTCGAGCTCTGTGCGAGACAGGTTTAAGTCGGCGCGTCCGAACTTGCGCGGTATCAGCCCCAGAGTAATGTGTAGTTCGCGATCAGAGTTCGACGTCAGTATTTTTTTGCGTTGAGACTCGAGCCATTTGATGTGCTCGTCGCTTAGTCTGTGGCTGAGCCATTGCTCCAGCAATTCGGCAGCTTTGATTGTCATTACCTGACCTGTCTTGCGGTGTAGAACGCCTTAGTTTTTTTCAGGCGTGGCGTTGTTTCAGCCATTGTATGCTCTGAGTGACTAGCTCGTCATCCATCTTGTGCACTTCAATGCCTTGGCCGAGCTTTTCAAGTAAGGTGATGGTCAGTTCACCGCCCAGGTGTTCTCGAAACTCGGTCAGCCCACGCAGGACTTCCGGTTGTCCGTTCGGGGTTTTTATTTCCAGCCCTGAGTGCCATAGTTTAAAGCCCAGGTGTTCAAGCAGAAAGCAGACACGCTCTTCATCGCCGGTGCGGAGTAGGCCGGACAGCACTGAGTAGCGAGTATCCAGCGCTAAGCCAATAGCAACCGCCTCGCCGTGGCGTAGGTGATAACGGGTGAGGGTTTCCAGTTTGTGTGCTGCCCAGTGCCCGTAGTCAAGGGGTCTGGCACTGCCTGATTCAAACGGATCGCCACCGTGTGCAATCTGCTGCATGTGTAATTCTGCACATCGTTTAATCATGTATTGCATGGCACCTTCGTCGAAGATCGCCAGTGCATCAGCGTTGAGCTCAAGCCACTGGTAAAACTCGGCGTCGCGAATCAATGCGACTTTGACGGCTTCAGCCATGCCGGCAATTTTATCGCGCTGAGATAGCGAGCGAATGAAGTCGTAGTCGTTGAGTACCGCAAACGGTGGTGCGAACGTGCCAATATAATTTTTTTGTCCAAACAGGTTGACGCCATTTTTGACTCCGACGCCTGAATCATTCTGCGACAGCACAGTGGTAGGTACCCTGATATGGCGGATGCCACGGTGTGAGGTTGCAGCAACCAGCCCGGCGGCATCAAGCAGAGCTCCACCGCCTATCGCGATCATATAAGAGTGGCGATCAATGTGGTGATCGGCCAGTACTCTTTGCATTTGTTCTACAAAGTGCAATTCTGCCTTTATTTTTTCCCCGCCCGGCATGCTAACCGGTGCGGTGACCAGATCCATGTGCACTGCGTGGTGATCTGCGTAAGCGTGTATGTCGGCCAGAAGTTCAGGTTTAGCGCCCAGTAGTCCATCGTCCACAAAAATGACAACCCGATGACATTTTTGCGGTTCGATGCGGGTCAGCGTTTGCAGCAGCACGGGGTTTTCAGGGTTGAAAAGCTTGTCAGTGAAGTGAACAGGGTATTCATAGGGCACTGTAAAACGTTGCCATGATACTGTGCCGAAGCCTTCGGTGGTGCTATTGATGCCAGCTTCAGTTTCTGATTGGTGTGGGTTTTCTGGCATGATCGTGTCGTGCTTCGTTATATTTATCACTAAGATGATAACTGCCGTAGTCTAGCTGTCAACACGCATGCACCGTAAACGTGATCGCCGGTCACGGGGTTTAGGCATCTTTTTCACCGCTTTGGCTTGTATAATGTGGGACTCTTTAATGCTGCCCGGGGTTGAATGTTAGTGCGAATATTGAATATTGTTTTGTTTGTGTTAATGGTTCTGTTTATTGCTGTGCAATTTAACGATCCAGACGGACCCATGTGGATGCTGATCTATTCAATTCCAGCCATCTGGTGCGCAATCGCCGCATTTAAACCAAGCTGGCTGGCTGGCAGGGTTGCGCAAGTGTTGTTGTTACTCAGTATTTTTTCAGCCGTCGCCGGGATGATCTACTACTGGCCAACAACATCGGGTTGGTGGCGTCAAGAGATCTGGTGGGAGGTTGAAACCGCCCGCGAAGGCATGGGCATGATGGTCGTGGCTATTGTTTTGCTTGTGGTTTGGTTTAGCCGGCGGCGCGCTATTCAGCCCCCGGTCGAAGGCTAGTGTGGGCCGTTCGTGCTGTGAAGGGTTGTACAGCGATCAGTCCAGGTTGTGTTTTGGCAGGGCTGGTGTTGTCGTTGTTTTTTACCGCCCCTGTGATAGGTGCTACTAATCCAGATGGCGCGGCATTAACCGCCGCTCAAAAAGGCGAAATTTGGGACCAGGCTATTCATATATTGGGTGGTAATGCCAATGTGATCAGTCGATGGACCGATCCCGTGAGTTTTGCTGTGATTGCCGATACTAAGGATAAGCTTGCTAAACCACATGCGGTTGCAGTCATTCGTGAAATTGCTGAACTGACTGAATTGCCTTTGACGGTAAAAGATTCTGCGGCAGCCTCGGTAGATAGCTATTTGACTTCGCTAACACAGTCAGAGCCCTACCAGCTCTACCCCTGTCAGCAACAAAGCGGGTGCGCAAATTTTGTAGTGGTGATCACTGATATTAAAAACATGCAAAAAATTTCGGCTTTAATCCCGCTCCGTGATGTGTACCAAAAAGCCTTACGTAGCGATCAACCTGTCGTTTGTTTTTTTGCACCGTTTCAAGCGGGCTCAGTAATTCGGCAGGCGTTGGTTTTTGTTCGAGACGATCTGTCAGAAGAGATGATTCAAACTTGCCTGCAGGAAGAGATTTATCAGTCGTTTGGTTTATTTAATGATTACACCGATTCAGGCTATTTTTCGTTTAACAATCGTGTCGAGCCCAAAGAGATAACCAGCTACGATAAAGCATTGTTGCAGGCGGTCTACGAATTCCCTCCCGGTGCGCCTGCCTTTCTGGTGTCCAAGCGTTTGATTAGTAATCTTGAATCTGGTGTCAATTAGTGTCCAATGCTAGGTGAGTGCCCCCGCTGTCGGTATAGGCACATGATCTTCTACTCATTGGTGGTGGCTCAAGGGTGAGTCGTTATGCGAAGCACATCACTGGTTTTGAGTAAAGAGTGATGTGGCCTTAATAAGCATAGGTGGTCAAGCTAGATGAAATATGATCTGAGTGTGTGCGCTGTCGTGAGGTGGCAGAGCTAGCGCGTCCATAATCCTATCTACGCGTAGACTAATCTTTAATTTCGAAAGTGTTAATTGATGGAGTGTGTACAAGCTTATCCATCCCACCAACTTGTGTGGTCTTATGCAAAGGTCTGAGGGGCGGGTTGCGCGGGGGATGCGTAGCTCACATGTTATGGGATATGCCTGACCAATCTGTTATTTCGAAGAGAGGAAACCCTGTATTCGGGTTTCCTTTTTCAGGTTAAGCAGTGCGGTCGGTGTCGCTTGCAGGTTTTGGGTCTTTAAAAAATGCACCGTAAACGCTGCCACCAATAGTAACGAATCCTGCCACAAGCAAGCCAAAGGCGATAGGTCGTGCTAGAAAGCCGGAAAATTCGAAATGCAGCATCTGCATTGCCTGGGCGAAAGTTTGCTCACCAATTTTTCCGAGTATCAGACCCAGAACAATACCAGCGACCGAATACCCTGAGCGACGCAAAAAGAAGCCTGCAACACCGGCGACAAACATGACAACGATGTCAATCACCAAGCCACGCACGGCATAAGCACCGACGGTCGCAAGCAACAGAATCATGGGCGCCAGAAATTGAAACGGGATTCGAAGCAGGTTGACAATGGTTTTAGCTTCTAAAAATCCCACCAGTAAAATAGCCAGGTTAGCAAAAAACATGGCGGCAAATACTACCCACACCAGATCAGGGCTATTGATAAAAACCAGTGGGCCCGGTTCCATGTCATGCATTTGAAAGACACCAACCATCATTGCGGTCAGTGCACCGCCGGGTAGGCCAAGTGCAAGTAATGGAATCATGGCAGCGCCGGTGGCAGCGTTGTTAGCGGTCTCTGATGAAATCACACCTTCAATTTTTCCGGTGCCAAATGCAAGACGGTCTTTAGACCAGCGGGCAGCTTCGTTGTAACCCATGAATGCAGCAAGGGTGGCGCCGATACCGGGTAAAATACCGCAGAAAAAACCAATAATAATCGAACGCACAACGGCAATTTTGTGTGCCCAGAGTTCTTTGAAGGTGGGAAAGTCGACGCTTAGTTTAGGTGCTTTGTAAACACCGACAGCTTTTTTCTCTGCCTGAACGAATATTTCAGATACCGCGAAAAAACCAAGAATAGTAGGAATAAAATGAATGCCTGCCGCAAGGTAGGGCATATCAAAGTTGTAGCGTTCGATACCGCCGACGGGGTCTAGGCCGATCACCGCAATCATCAAACCCGCCATGATTGAAAGCCAGCCCTTCCAGAAAGTCTTTGCTCCTACTGATGCCGCGACAGCAAGCCCGAAAAACACCAGTGCAAATATTTCTGGTGGGCCAAATGCAGAGATGGCCCAGCCTGCGATGGGGGCTGTGGCAAACATCATGATAACGCACGATACTGTGCCGCCAATCGCAGAGCACATAACCGCAGCACCCACTGCTTTACCGGCGCGGCCGTCAAGTGTCATCGGATAGCCATCAAAGGCGGTTGGTGCGTTTTCAGGGGCGCCGGGAATATTAAATAAAATAGCGGTTATGGCCCCACCGTAGACGCCCGTACAATAGATAACCGAGAACAGCATGATGCCGTGCTCTGCACTTAAGTGGGCAGTAAACGGCAGCAAAATGGCCGCGAGCGTTAACATGCTGACGCCCGGTATGGCACCAAACAACATGCCGCCTACAACGCCGCCAAAGAAGATCAGTACGCCAAGCGGATCGCCAAATAGGGTGGCGGTGCCACCCAGAAAGTTATTGAAAGTTTCCATGAGTGCCTATTGCAGCAGGGTGACAATCCAGTTGCCAAAATTGTAGAAGGGCTTAAGGTTGCCGGTGGGCAGTCCAACGTAAAGCAACGAGACGAAAAATAGTAAAATTAATCCATAGATGAATGGCATGATCATCGCCATTCGGCTGATCCGGCGTTCGCCCATCAGTATCATGATACCGACAATGAATACTGGCGCCAGCGCGTAGAAGCCCAAATCTTGCAGTAGCGCTGCGAAAAATATTGGTAGTGCGAGGATGGCGCCGACATGATTGCGCCACGCAAAGATCAGGTAGACCACGCAGAGTACGGCGATACAGATAAAATTGATTTGTGCTGCGCCTTCCTCGGGGATCGACAGCCAGCTGACAATCTTCTCTGGCAAGTTCATGTAAACGAAAGGGATAGCCAGTAAAATAAAGGTCGATGTATACCACGCCAGTCCGCTGTGTTCTGGTGGTGATTCAGGGCCTTCGTGGGCTGCAGCCATTGTATTGCTGGATGCTTTGTCGCCGTTCTTACGTTGATCAAAAAACTGACCGATAGCGGCCAGTGCAATTAGCAGCAATATGGTGCGTGGCCAAAGTGTAGCGCCATACTTATAAATTTCTATTTCTTTGTTGAACTCGAACGAGTATGCGAAAAAAAACAGAACCAGAATAAGCCAGAAAGCAGCTTCCACGTAGTGGCCGGTTTTTAGCTTGCTCATATGGGGTCCGGGCTGTGCAGGTAAGTGAAAAATAGGTTGTGAAAATAATAAGGGCCAGCGTTGTAATACGCTGGCCCTTTATGGGTACAAAGCAGGTTACTTAATTTCCAGCCCCATTTCTTTGTAAACATCGCGGTACTGAGCGATGGTGTTTGTAATTAACTCTTTTGACCCTTCAGTATCACGAAAGCTTTCGATCAGCGTCATGTACTTGGATTCATTGTAAGCCTGGTAGCTTTCTTCGCAATAAGCTTTCTGGAAAGCCCACTGTAACCATTTAACACGGTCTTCAGGTGTACCGGCCTGGGCGAAAAAACCACGAAATCTAAACAGTGGTTCGAAGTCCAGACCTGCATCTGTCAGGCTAGGAACGTCGGCAAATGCTTCAGGTGCTTCTTTTAAGATAGTAAGGATGGGCTTGAACATTTCAGAATCAAGAAATTTGCGAACGTCACCAGGTTGCTCGAATAATGCGTCTACTTGACCGCCGGCCAGTGCACCGTAGCGTGGAGCCCCTTTATCAAACGAGATTTGTTGAATCTGCATGCCGGTAGCGTCGGTGATGAATTTCATCGTCACGCGCTCCATAGATCCTTCTTTGGAAACGTTGGCGATAGTCGCCTTACCATCCTGGGCTTTTACCCACTCAACAAATGTAGGCCAGTCACTAAAACGGTCTTCTTTGGTGCGGATGTAGATCTGCGAGAAAGTGATCTGTGAAGTGACCAGCGGAATTAGTGCTTCCGCCGGATTAGGCCGGGTAGAGTCCAGTGCGTGTGCGCTTGATGCATCATCGATGTGTTCCATGACGGTGTAACCATCAGCGGGGGTCGCCATGAAGGCTGTCATACCAACTGTGCCCGAGCCGCCTGGCTTGTGGTCTCGATTAATAGAGACGCCAGTCAGTTCAGATACGGCTTCTGCCATTGCCTGAGCAACCTGCCCGGAACCACCGGCCGGGCCGTAAGGCACCACCATGGTCAGTGCGCGGGCGGGAAAACCTTCTGGCCGTTCCATCTCTGCAGGTAAGCTGTCTGTCGCGCACTCTGCTGCGAAAGCTGTGCCCGCAGTCATGGTGGCGGCACCAATAACAAGCGAGGTGCTAATTAGGTATTTCTTAAAATTCATGAATCCTCCAGTGGATAGAATGGCTCAGGTAAAGCATGCGTGAAAATTAAAATGCTTGCCAGCAAAACGGTACTTCGACTGAGCGGGCGTGTCAAACGGATAGTATGCACATTGCGGCATCAGTGAAAGTCAAGCGCTAGTGGCTTTCGGTTTGCCGTCGATACTTGATTGAGTTTTTTGTTGATTACCCAGCCGGCGGTTCAACAAATCAACATACATGGTTGTCTGGTGTCGTGTAACTCCCCGTGTGGGCGATTAAGTCATTGTGATTTGGTTTACGCTAACCTCGAAAAGCTGTGCAAACAATTTGTAGATGCTGCGATGCGTGGTTTGAAAACAAATGCAGGGCTCACTGAAGTGACTCAGGTTAAAGTGTGTGATCCCGAGGGTTTTTTTCGACCATGTTGAGTGATTTGCGAACCGGGTCTAGCAAGCGTCAGCGCCGGGTGAGTCCTATGTTTCGTGTCTGGCAAACTTGCGTTTTATTGGCTGTAGGCAGGCCGCATTTTTTGTCATAGGCGTTAACGTCAATCCTAAGCACCTCATGGCGGCAAAAAAGGATTGGTGTTGTGTGATCGGTCGAAAGTGTTTTTTCAAATGCAAAGAAAACTGTCTCGCGTTAGTGGCCCTTGCATGCAAAGTGCGTGTGAATAGGGCGGGTTCAATCGTTTGTTGTGTGCCGATTAAAAAGGCGCTGACGTTTTTCAGTGATGGGTTTAAAGCCGCTAGGATGCATAGCTTTGGGCACGTGACTTTGTTTGATACTTGTGATGAAAAGTGCCGCAATTACTTTCGATTGTTTTTAATGAAATTATTAGTTGAAGCATCTGGAATATAAAGCTTGTGCGCTGGTTCGATAAGCGCATTCCCCTCGTAAAAACTAGTGTGGTTATTCATCACTCAATTCATCACTGAGCCATTTAAAAAAGGGCGCCCGAAGGAGCGACGAATAGTCGAGTCTTTGCTTGTGGCAGACGCAGTGGCACTCTTGTATAGAGCCACCATTTAGTAAATAGCTTGCCAAAGCATGCTAAGTCCTGAGGTTAGTAGTACAACAATAATAAGATGCTGAAAATGTTGGTCGCTTACGCGTTTGCGTATTTGCTGGCCAATAGCAAGTCCGATCAAAACCGGGATCGTAGCAAGTGCAGACACGAGAACCAGCTTTTTGGTGAGTAGCCCGGTGATGATGAGTCCGGCTGTCCAGGGGAGTACTGCACACAGGTACAGGAAACTGATCGCGCTGACAAAGTCGTCTTTGCCAAGGTCTTTTAGAGAGACGAGATAAAGAATCATCATCGGTCCGAACATTGACGATATCCCGCCAATCACACCGGATAAAAAACCAAACGCTACGCCTGCGATGGCGGTGCGCTTTGGTGGCACCGACAGCTTCCACGCCGACACCTGAAGGAAAGTCAGCATGATGACAAAAGTGCCTACAATTAGCAGCAGCGCTTTTTCATTGATGGCAGAGAGAATATTAAGGCCAATAAAAGTGCCCGCTGACAGGGCGAGCCCGGCAGGCCAGAATCGTCCCACTATGTTACGCAAGTCAGGCGCATTTGCTGCTTGCCACAGGTTGGCCACAACAACTGGAATGGCCATCAGCGAAACAGCAATTTGCGCGGGCAACACCATCGCCATCATGGGCACTGTTAGAAGCCGGGTTCCTACGCCAAGGGTGCCTTTGATTAAACCGCCGCAAAACACAGCAAAGGTGCACCAGGCAATTAGCAGTGGCGGCAAATCAGGTGTTAGCAGAGAGATTCTCCGGGATTAGCAATAAGGTTTAGGGGTCTGGTGGTGACCAGATAATGTTCATTGGCGGTAAGAAAAGGCGGCAAGTGTTTTATGCGTGGCGTAATAAAATTGATACATCATGTTGGTGAGGTGGCGCGTGGAAATTCGGTGCACAATACCTCCCGAGTCTTTATCATAGGCGCAAGCGACAGCGCATAACATATACTTTTCGGGGATTGGCAATGGCACGTGGAATCAATAAGGTAATTTTAGTCGGCAATTTGGGGAATGATCCTGAAGTGCGTGCCACAGCTGCTGGTGCCCGTATCGCGAACATCAGTATAGCCACCAGCGAATCATGGACTGACAAAACCAGTGGTCAAAAGCAGGAACGCACCGAATGGCACCGAGTGGTGTTTTTTAACCGCTTAGCTGAAATTGTCGAACAATACCTGACCAAGGGTTCGCAAGTATATGTCGAAGGGCAGTTACGCACGCGTAAATGGCAGGATCAAAGCGGTCAGGACAAATACACCACAGAGATCGTTGCCAGCGAAATGCAAATGCTAGGCGGTCGCAGTGGTGGGGGTGGTGGTCCCGGTGGTGGCGATTATCAGTCTACAGCGCCAATGGACCCGCCAAGAAAACAAGCGCCTCCCGCGGCGGCGGCAGCAGCGCCTGCACCGGCAACTGGTGGTCCGGATATTAACTTCGATGACGATATTCCATTCTGACGGATACCTTAGACGTTATTGTTAATTAATATTATATAAGCCTCTGTTTATCAGGGGCTTTGTATTGGGTGAGT
>JAVCKV010601912.1:0-27612 GCA_032274145.1 Herpochondria borealis
TGAGATGTGTGCTATGTTCTGAGCTAGCATCTTGTCTATATTGTTGCTCCATGTCAGATCATCTGCAGTGGGAACACCATAGATCAGATCCGCTGATATATCATCAAAACCAGCATCTTGAGCCAGCTTGATACAATCTGCAGCTTCGGATGCATTGTGTGCTCTATTCATGTAGAGTAGGTCATCGTTATCAAATGACTGTATGCCGATGCTCAATCGATTGATAGCTGAAGACTGTAATTGTCTAATTTTTGTTGGTGTAAGATCGTCTGGATTTGCTTCTAAAGTGATTTCAGTTTTAGAGTTCCAGTTGTGATGACGAGCCAGTGATTCGAATATCGTATCCATATCTTTCTGATCTAGCAGCGACGGAGTGCCGCCACCAAAATAGATGCTATCGAGATGTTTTTGCTGCAAGTAGTCGGATCGCATATCTATCTCCCTGCAAATTGCATCTACCATTTCACTCTTATATTTTAGAGACGTTGAGAAATGAAAGTTGCAATAGTGGCACGCCTGCTTGCAAAAAGGAATATGGATGTAGATACCTGCCAAGATGAATGAATTTTGTGAAGTTAAAAGTAACATTGTTTAACCACCTTTATGGTTTATAACCTCAACTTTCATAAGTTTGCTTTCGATAAATCATCTTTCACGTGACAGATTTACGATACCGATAGAAAATATTCCATGGAATGAATTTAGATAATATTGAGAAAAAAATCACTGCAGTTGTAGCTCAATATCATATAGCGGTAAGAGCCCAGGAAAGACTCGATGAAATCAAATTAATTCTAGAGAAATTATTCGAGGCATTAGAGATGTATCAAACTAAGATGAAGAAGGAGCATGAAGATGTGGTAAGGCTTGAAAAAATGTCAAAAAACTACTTGTTTGCTGTCATTCTAGGTAATAAGGAAGAACAATTGGAGCGAGAGCGCCAAGAGTACCTGCAGGCAGTCCTAGAGTACAATGGAATTGCAAACGAGATCCAGCTGATCAAATACGAACAGCAAATATTACAGGTAAAGGTAGACGACATCGATGATCTCAAAAGACAGAGAGATTACTACCTAAAAGTCAAGGAGCAAAAGATCTTATTTCAAAATTCGCCAAACGCAAAAGCCATAAAAGCGGCCAATCGTGAGATAGATAGGCTAAGGGGTCAACTATACAAGTTTCAGGAGCCAAGATCGATTGCAGTTGCTATTCAAGATAATCTCGGTAAAGCTAGAAGAAAACTCGCTAACATAGAACGGTTTGGAATTTCAAAGTTCCACGGAGCTGGAAGCATATCAAGTTTTCAGAAAAAGCAATTGATAGATGAGGCCATCAAGGATATTACCTTAGTTAATCATCTGCTCATCAAATTGGAGGGTGAATTGAAGTCAATCTATGCAGAATATATCTTTCTTAACATCTATAAATATCAAAACTTCATCGAGACATTCTATGATCATCTGATTACCGACTGGGTGGTGAAGGAAAAACTTATCAATGCCTCTAATTGCATCGAAATAGCGGAATCTCAAATCCAACGAATAATCGATACACTTACCAATGATATCATAAATACAGAAGGTAAGGTCAGTCAACTAGTAGAAAATAAAAGAAACCTTAGTCTGTAGAGTGGCGCTTCGTATACTTGTTGTTGCGAAATCATATGACCCTAAACTAGCTCCAAAACAGCGCATGTAATCTGTTGCTTCTCCACTTATATTTCAAAATATTATGGTGTCGTAGCTATGGTTGTGCAGCGATTTTCTTTATCATCTAAGCAGAAAGTAATTCAAATTATTTATACGGCGATGTAAAATCACATTAGTACAATACCATAGTACCATATTGGGCTATCGTTAAAATACACGCGAAATTACTAACCGTAAATGGCACAACAACCAATTATATCAATCCACTTCACCCTTGCCTTGACGGACAATCTCAATATCGCCTGAGGTACAGTTTAGTACAGTAGATCCTACAGCTTCTCCCGTCCCACCATCAAGCAAATAGTCGACTTGATGCTGATATGTTGATTCGATTACTTCTGGGTCGATGAAGTATTCCGTAACATCTTCATTATTCAGCGATGTACTGATAATGGGTGCATCGAGGTATTCCATAAGCTCTAATACTATGTTGTTATCTGGAATTCTTATACCAATTTCCTTCTTGTTATTCTTGAAATACTTAGTTACAAATGTATTTGCATTGAGGATAAATGTATAAGGGCCAGGAAGGTATCTTTTCATAGATTTGAAGATATGATTAGAATAAGGGAGCGTATAGTCTGCCACAGTCTTAATATCCTTGCAGATAAGAGACAATTTTGCCTGCTTTTCCTTTTTTCCTGAGATCTTGATAATTCGTTCTATGGATGCTTTATTTGTCATAATACAACCCATGGCATATACTGTATCTGTCGGAAAGATTACAACTGCGCCTTTGTTCATTTTTTCTGCAATCATTTTGATGTCGCGCGTATCAGGATTGGTAGGTCTTAGAATCAATCTTTGCATAAGTTGACGTTTTTCTATTTTTTGATTTCGTTAGTATGTGATCAAGTAAATGCACTGTGGTATAGGATTCGCTTTACCTAGCATTTCTACCGATTATTTTATTTGCAAAAATGAATATAGCCTGATTTTTTTTAATGCTGACATCTGCGGTCATTATTTTGCAATTTTAGGAGGCGGCTCATATGATTTTTGTTTGTGGGGACTGAAAATAACTCACATAAGGCGACCAAAGTCTCCTCCATTGATACTGACGCACATCAATTACCAATTTATATTGTTTTCTTTGCATATCAATTTCAAAAATGGGAGAATTGCCTCTGTATAGATATGTTACTGTGATATTGCCTTTGGCTATACCGAAGACATATACCTATGCTGTTCCTTCCGAGATGCAATCGATCGTGCAATTTGGTACGAGAGTAGAGGTTCCTTTGAAGAATAAGCTATATTCTGGACTAATTGTCTCGTTGCATGAGCATGTCGAACTAGAATATAAGACGAAAGAGATCATCACAATTATAGACGACGAGCCGATAATTCATAATTATCAGTTTGAATTCTGGCAGTGGATGGCCGACTATTATAGCTGTACGATAGGTGAGGTGATGCATGTTGCGTTGCCTGGTGGATTGCGGTTGAGTAGTGAAACGAAGCTACTCATCCACGAAGACTTCAATGAAGACTATTCGGAGTTGAATGATCAAGAATATTTGATAGCGGAGGCACTGACAATAAGAAATGTGCTTACGATTGCGGAAGTCAAGGACATCTTAGATAAGAAGACCGTGTATCCGCTGATACGTTCTCTACTCGACAAGCAAGTGATCAAGCTGAAAGAAGAACTAATAGCAAAATATAAACCCAAAAGGATCGGTTTTATAGCATTGACTGACCATTATGAATCAGATAAATCTAGACTGTCGGAGGCATTTGAGTTAATAAAAAGATCCTCTCATCAGACCAATGCATTGATAGCTTTTGTAAGTCTATCCAGAGGAGCAACAGAGGTACCAAGATCTAGTGTATACGAGATGAGTGGCGCATCTATCGGTGCATTAAGAGCGCTGGCAAAAAAAGGAATCATCGAACTGTATGATAAGGAAGTCAGCCGGCTCATTTATGAAGCAGCAGATGGTGAGTTGCCGAGCTTGTCAAAGGAGCAGATCAGAGCGCTATCTGAGATCAGAGGACATTTCGAGCAGGATAAAATTTCTCTCCTGCATGGGGTGACAGGTAGTGGTAAGACCAGGGTATTTATGGATATTATTCAGGAGGTGGTAGATAAGGGGCAGCAGGTGTTGTATCTACTGCCAGAGATAGCACTCACCACACAGATAGTTTCTCGTCTCAAGCATATATTTGGAGAAGAGGTCGGCATATTTCATAGCCGGATGAACAATCATGAGAGGGTAGAATTGTGGAAAGATGCATTGATCGGCAAGAAGATAATTCTTGGTGCTAGATCTAGTTTATTTCTTCCATTTTCTAATCTGGGACTTATCATTGTCGATGAGGAACATGATCCATCTTACAAGCAGACGGACCCGAATCCCAGATATAATGCACGGGATGCCGCCGTATTTTTAGCAAAAAAGCTAGGTGCAAATATCATTCTAGGCTCGGCGACTCCTAGCCTGGAAAGTTACCTCAATGCGACAGAAGGCAAATATGGTCTTGTTGAAATGCAACATCGACATGGAGGTGTTTCTATGCCTGAGATTGAAGTAGTAGATATAGGTTTAGCCAAAAGACAAGGACGGATCGATGGTTTTTTTACCAGTCACCTCCTAGAGTCCATCTCTACTGCGTTGATGAATAAAGAGCAAATCTTATTATTTCAGAATAGGAGAGGCTATTCGCCATCATTGCAATGCAATATGTGCGGATGGAAAGGCGAGTGTTCTAATTGTGATATAACTCTGACTTACCACAAATATTTCGATGAATTGCGGTGTCATATCTGCGGTTTTAGAAACAAGAATCCGCATGATTGCCCTTCATGTGGACATGATCAGCTGCTAGAGGTCGGTTTTGGTACTGAAAAGATAGAATTAGAAATACAAAAGCTCTTTCCGGATGCTAAGGTGAAGCGTATGGACTATGATACAGTTCGTAAAAAGAACAGTTTTGAAAAAATACTAGAGGATTTTGGTAGTCGGGAGATAGATATCTTGGTAGGTACTCAGATGATTACGAAAGGACTAGATTTTGATAATATCGGCCTGGTCGGTGTTATCAATGCAGATTCTACTTTGATGTTTGCAGATTTTCGAGCGGGAGAGAGAGGTTTTCAGTTGTTGACTCAAGTTGCGGGGCGATCCGGTAGACGAAAGAAGCAAGGTAAGGTCATCCTCCAAACATATCATCCCGATCATCCCGTTATCCAAGAGATCATAACTTATAATTTTGAGAAGCTGTTCAGGAGAGAATCTCTGGAACGAAAGCGGTTTATCTATCCTCCGTACTTTCGAATGATAAATATCGAGCTCAAACATAAGAATCCAAGGACAGTGGCAGACGCCGCTAGGTATGTGGGCATAGAGTTGACAAAACAGCTGGGAAAGCGGATCATTGGACCCGCAGAGCCTAGTATACCGAGGGTCAAGGGGTATTACAGACAGAACATCACCGTGAAAATTGAGAAGAAAAGCACTATGGTTGCGAAGGTCAAAGCTATTATCCTTCATCAACGGAAACTCCTTAGATCTTCTGATGGATATAAATCTGTTTTTATGAAAATAGATGTAGACCCATATTAAAATTATAGGCGGTGTACTCAGAGTTTAATTTTTGTACTTTTGCAATATGGATAAGATAGTAGGTGTTATAGGGTCGGGGAGTTTTGGGATGACAATCGCCAGCCTTCTCATACATAATGTTGATGTGATGCTGTTCACAAGAAGAGATGAGGTGATGGAAGCTATCAATGTCAGGCAAAACTATATGGGTGTAGATACACAGGGCAAAATTACAGCAATTAATGACTTGCAACAATTGGCAGAGACTTGCAATGTGATCATGCCTGCCTTACCATCCGCTAGTTTTAGAACGGTAATGAAGAATATTGCTCCATTTGTAGGTCCTGAGCATATCATGATACACTGTACCAAAGGACTAGATATCACCACTATCTCGGATAAGCGATTGACAAACGAGTCCTTTACTCGAAAGGACGTGTACTCTATGTCAGAAGTCATCATGGATGAAACTACAGTCATACGTATAGGCTGTATGTCTGGACCTAATCTTGCTAAGGAAATACTGGCTGGTCAACCGGCGGCTACAGTGATTGCCTCAGAGTTTAAGGAGGTGATACGAATTGGACAGAAGATACTCAGTAGCGGCCAGTTTTCTGTTTTTGGCAGCTACGATCTTAAAGGGGCGGAGTTGGCAGGAGCATTCAAAAACATTATTGCTATTGGATCAGGGATTCTCGGCGGACTCGAAATGGGGAAAAATATGCAAGCCGCTTTGATAACTAGAGGTTTGCGAGAAATGATTCAGTTTGGACAAGCGTTAGGAGCGGATAGTAGGTCATTTCTTGGTACTGCAGGCATTGGCGATCTTATTGCCACAGCTACGAGTGAAAGTTCTAGAAATTACTCGTACGGTATGAAGCTTGCAAGAAATACGGGTAATTCTGATCAAATCATAAAGTCAATCGGGGAGGTGGTAGAAGGTGTTAATACACTTCGGATCATCCATTTACTCGCAAAGAAGCAGGAATTGAAATTGCCTATCACTTCGATGTTATATCGGGTAATCTATGAAGATTATGACATCCATAAAGCGCTCAAGTTGTTGATGACATACAATTATGCACCAGATGTAGATTTTCTATAATTTAGATAAGATTACAGTTGTATGAAGCGAGTATACTTATAACCTGGGTTAGATTGCTATCGAGAACTATAATTCAATGAGAATACCATAAGATCATGAACGTAAAAGGTGTCATAACCCCGCATCACGATAAGCGTTGTGAAGTCTTCTAATATTTTCGACCGTATATATAGAATTACCTTCAGTAGTTGTTTCTAAATCTTCAATCACCATAGGAGTGTAGGTCTCATTACTGGCGAAAATGCCAGGATTATGATCCCTTATCATATGCTCAAAAAGAAAGGTAATCGACAGGACAGATACCAAAATAGCGGCGATGGATATATTTCTGTAATTGATAATCCTTGATTTTGTTTTTCGATCTTTGATTTTTCGATGTACTCTATTCCATGCTTCTGGATTAGGAGTTATCTGATGATTCACAGTAATGTTCTTAATGGTATTTAGATCTTTGTTATTCATGATATCATCGTTTTAGACGGTTCTTTTTTTTTGAGGAGCTCCCTTAACTTTTTCTTCGCAAGGATAAGTTGAGATTTGGAAGTGTTGATACTGATTCCTAGGATTTCGGCGATCTCTCGGTGTTTGTACCCTTCAATTACATACATGTTGAATACTGTTCTATATCCCGGTGGAAGTTCATTTAGAACTAGGAGGAGGTCTTCATACATGAGGTCATTCACAATAGACGCATCATCTGCCTTATCGACTTCGCTTAGTTCGAGTGTCAAATGGAGATTGTTTTTTTTTCTGATTTGCATCAGGGCTTCATTTACTACGATGCGCTTCATCCAACCCTCGAAGCTGCCCTCTCCTTTGTATTTGTTGATATTGTCAAATATTTTGAAAAATCCCATAACAAGCACATCTTCAGCTTGCTGGTATGATTTCATATATCTCATTGCCATACTCATGAACAACGGTGCATACATATCGTAGAGTTGCTTCTGGGCTGCAGCATCTTCTTTTCTACATTGTTCGACGATATGGATTAGATGTTCTTTCACGAGTGTAGTATTGCTTTTCTTACACTATAGATGAAAGATAGAACATTTTTGGTGTGTGTAGAGCAAATAGAATAACTTTGTGCTAATCTGTAAATAGACTTTAGTAAGTTAAGGTGGAAGGATTTGGTGGCCTTTCCCAATGCAATATAATGCGCAGAAATTTCAATGTTTTGCTCGACCTTATTTGGTAGCTAGAGTAGTGATATTTCCTTTAACGACATCATCAATTTTGACATTGATTTTAGTGCCTAGTGGAAAATAGAGATCCATTCTCGAACCGAATTTTATGAATCCTAACTCTTCTCCTTGAGATACTTTGGCATTGTTTTCTGCATAGCATACGATTCGCCTCGCTAGAGCTCCTGCAACTTGACGGACAAGTACTTTACCTGTACCGTAGTTATATACTGTTGTGCTTCGCTCGTTTTCTGTACTTGATTTAGGGTTCCAAGCTGCCAAGTATTTACCAGAATGATATTTGTAGTATTCGATAGTACCTGATGTGCAGTGCCAGTTGACATGTACATTGAGCGGTGACATGAAGATGGATACCTGCAATCTTTTGTCTTTAAAAAATTCTGGCTCTTCTGTTTCTTCGATCACTACAACTTTTCCATCACAAGGGCATAGGAATACTTCATCATTGATGACTGAGACAGTTCGGTCCGGATATCTAAAAAAGCTCAAGAGGAATATGTAAATGATAATACTCACAAAAAGCAAAAACGGGAAGAATGCATTTAAATAGATAAACACTACACCGTTCAAGATAGCAAGTAATGCAGCTGATAAGATTAAGGTGTAGTTCCCTTCTCTGTGGATTGACATCATTGGATTTTTTTTATTGTATCACAAATGTATGAAATCAAACATAGATGTATGTAAGATTATTTTTTAATCGTATGTTTTAGTAAGAGAAAGTTCAATGCTCGAATGGCAACTTAGATTCATTCATCTCTTAAAATAAGTACTCAAAAAGCATAAGAAATGGTAAGACCATTACCAGACTATCAAATCGATCGAGAAAGCCGCCATGCCCGGGGAGAATACTACCACTATCTTTTACATTTTGGACACGTTTTATTCTAGATTCTACTAGGTCTCCAAGTGTACCTATTATCCATACAATGATAGCTATTATTACCCAGTTTATTACATGCGAACCAGTAGCTACAGCGTAGCCTACACCAACAATTAAGCTGAATATTCCAGCTCCAGTGCTGCCTTCGATCGTTTTACCAGGAGATACAGAAGGAAAGAGTTTGTTCTTTCCTAGAAGTTTTCCAGTGAAATAGGCCATGGTGTCACTTGTCCAAAGCAGCAAGATTACACCAAAAAAAAGCTTTTGAATATCCTCATTAGTGTTGTAAAGCAAGTAGGTTGCCAGTCCGAAGGGTAGCCCCCAATATAACGGTGTGAATGCGTATCTAAGTTTATGATAATTAATAGGCTTCAGCCAAAGATTGATGATAAGAATGACCATGATGAGACAAGACAGAATTACGCCAGCAGTGTAGAGCTCTTTTGTTGCATAACCGCTTCCAAAATATAGGAGTGGTAGCGTAGCTAATACGATATGAGCACATCTACTGACAAACGTCCGTGGTTCATCTAAAATTTTACTCAATTCATAGCCACCGAAAATGGTGATTATCGCAAAAAGTACTGCCAATCCCGTAGCTTGGAAATATATAGCGCCTAGAATCGCCAGAACAATAATAACGGCAGTAAGCACGCGCGGCATATTGATTTTTCGCTTTTCTTTTTGAGGTCTGTTTTCTAAAATTTTACTCATCCACAGTTTGTGTTTTGGCTGACAATACCCTCTGGATATGTCGAATTAGGATATAGCAAAGAAAACAAGAAATAATGACTCCAATAACTAATTGCAAAGTTTCTGGAGTTTCTGACTGAGATTCTAGTTGCGCCATATCACTGCCGATGAAAAATAAAATGAAAGTTTGCGTGGCATTGTTGACAAAATGAATGATCATAGGATACCAAATCGATTTGGTCCAAAAGTAGGCGTATCCTAGGATCAAGCCGATGATTAGTTTGGGTAGAAAACCCTGTACTTGCAGATGGAAACCGCTGAATATTACGGAAGCAATCAATATTGCGACATGCGGGTTCTTTATTTTTTGGATAAGTTCGTTTTGAATAACTCCTCGAAAAAGTAACTCTTCTCCTATGGCGGGGATGAGTGCTACGATGATCAAATTGACTACAAGATCGCCGACTCCATCCATGGCTAAGATTTTCATTAGGGTATCTATGCTCTCATCGTCCA
Source organism: Herpochondria borealis (assembly GCA_032274145.1). Lineage (NCBI taxonomy): Eukaryota > Rhodophyta > Florideophyceae > Ceramiales > Ceramiaceae > Herpochondria > Herpochondria borealis. The sequence goes on from JAVCKV010601912.1 coordinate 9,660, forward strand.
TGCTATCTGCCCATGCTGGCAAGTCGATATGCTCTAGCGCTGTTGCAGATAATCCAATGAGCGGATATGCCAGAACGAGAAGTAACACAAACTTGAATGCCAATTCGAAATCTATATGCGTCCTATGGAAATATGTTACCCATTTCGATTTTCGAAGCCAATATGCGAAAAGCATGGCACTGAGAGAAAACATTGCTAAGTGATTGAATCCAATACCTGCTTTGATAAATGGTTTGAGGTTTGTGTCAGTGACCGCTGCAAAGATGTCCATATTTACTCCGATGTCCATTCCGCCACAAGCGGCCAGTCCAAGAAGTAATGCGGAACCCAAAACAGAACACAACAGAACGATACCAATCAGTACCGAGGCCTTCAGAATAAATGATTTTTGAGCGGCACTTTCGGTATCGATATGGTCTGGGTGTGATGTCATGTTGAGGTCGGTGTATTAACGAAGGAGATGAAATGTGAATTCGCCTCTACTGTTTAGTTCTAGCGCAGGCGAAGGTACCTTGAAAATATTAAAGATAGACAAAAGACCTTTAAGAAGATGGTTCTTGGTTTTGATTTTGGTCACATCTACATCTAGGCCGAGGTAGTATTGTTGGACACGTGGATATAGATCTTGAGGGACGGAGAAGTTATTACCGTCCGTCGTCCACCTGTTATCATATCCACCAAACATGTTTTCAGATCCATAGCCTACTGCGACATTTAACCACGAAGGCCAGTCGTTATGCTGCGGCAAGAATGAGTGAATATTTACGCTAGCCCACAGCGTTTGTGCATTATAATCTTTAAGGTATCGTTCAGCAAAGGATGATCCAAATAGCTGATCCGCACGGTCTTGGAGAGAGACCGTATTGCCGTTTTGATCGGTCACGTTGTATGCAGGGTAATTGCTAGGATAGGAGGATACCTTCATGATAATGCGTTGCTCTCCCCAATATTCTTGTTGCAATGCAAAGATTCCGATTCCAGAGATATTGGCCGCCATATCCGCTAACGAAAAGCCCCACTCATCGGAGAATCCATCCATGACCTCGATGGTAGTCTGGAACAATCCACCGCAGATCGCTCCAACATAGATCGACTTCTTGTCACTTAATCCTGTCCATTTTGCTCCTTTATAACATAATACTCCTTGGAAATAAGCAGTGTAAAGATGTCCAACTTTATCTACATTGCCCCACTCTCCCCAATCATTGAAGAGGTGAAAATCACTTTGTGGGTACTGTTTGTACCAAGCGTTGTAGAGGCCAATACTAAATCCGGTATAAGCCACAGCAGAAAACCCCAACGCATAATTAAATCGCTTTTGGTTGAAAGTATCTGCAGGCTGGAAAAACGAAAGATCTTGTTTCGTAGAGTACGCCTGCTGCCCGAAACTAGGAGTGCTGATAAAGGCTAATACTAGAAGTACATAAATTTGGCGTACAAGATTATTCATGCTCAAATGTAAGGTTTACTATCTATTACGTTATTATGAATCGGAGAGGATTCTCTAAACGGACATTTTTTAGCAAAGATTTTCCTTAACGTTTAAAATGAATTAGATTTTTGTCGTGACTGGAGCCTTAGAAACACTATCATATTAAAAAAATACTTTATCTTGCTTTTTGAATGAATATTATGCAACATTTGACCATCTTATTCGATCTAGTTAATGTATAAAAGTAATCTATGAACTTGAAGAGTTTCACGTTATTGATTTTGATATTTGTTTCTTGCTCGACAATTTCAGTCGCTCAGGATTTTCATTATACCCAGTATTTTTTCTCTCCGCTAGCGGTTAATCCAGCTACAGCGGGTGGTTTTAGCGGGTCATACAGGATCAACGGAATCTACAGAGATCAGTACAGAGGTAGTGCTACTGAGGCATTTGGAGGTTTTGGAATCAATATTGATGTACCCGTCATCCGAGGAATCAGAAAGCAAGATTGGGTAGGAGTAGGATTACGGATGGATCAAGCGACAGCGGGGTCTGTCGGGCAGAAAATGAATATTTTTGGTTTGGGAGCGGCGTATCATTTAGCTTTCAATAAAAGTCAGTCACAATTTTTGTCTATTGGAGTCCAATATGGAACGGGCGGGTATTCTTACGATAGGAGCAAAATAGAGGAATCGTCGTTTGCAACAGGAATAATACAATCTATTTCTCTCTCAGAGCAGGCCACTAATTTTCAGAGTGGAGGTAGTGCTGGAGGTGGCGGTGGTCAAGGTGAAAACTCTACGAGATTTGATGGAGGAAGTTTAAGTGATCTTTCTGTCGGCGTAGTTTATAATTCCCGAAATGCCAAAAATGGGACAGATTTCAAATTAGGTGTGTCAGTTGAGGGAATATTGAATCCAGATAGAGGGACACCATTTATACGTGGTGGAGAAGATGGCAGAGGGATAGGCATACAGGCCTTTACGACTTACGACTTTGAATTATCAGAGAAAGCGTCTTTGTCATCAGGAGCATATTACTATACCGCTAAGAAGGCAAGTGCTCTAGTCGTATCTTCGATCGCAAATTATAAAATAAAGCCTGGAGATGACTTGATTCTTCATGGTGGGTTAGGAGCGAGGAACGTTCGTGCCGCTCTAGTATACTTAGGAGCTACGATAAGAGGAATAAGAGTGGGACTAGCGTATGACTTTGACTTAGGGTCTAGTGTAGTTGCTACCAACAATCATAAGAGTATAGAACTGGGCGTTACTTATTTAGGTAAAATATACAAAAAGCCAAAGCCGAAGCCGATTATCTATTGTCCAAGACTCTAGAAACTTGGAATAGTAAATTGACATACTAAAGGCCGATAAATAATAAATAAATATGAATACGACATTATATAAAAGATATTTTCAGATTGCACTCTTCTTACTGATAGGGATAATATCATCTCAAGCGCAGCCGATACGATCAGTATCTTATGAGACAATGATCCAAGTCGCAGAGGAATCAGCTGACAAAAAAGATTTTGCCAATGCGATCGAATGGTTTGAGAAAGCATACAAAGAAAGTAAAGACAAAAACCTGAAAGTAGTAATTGGAGACTTGTACATGAGACTTCGAGATTACAAAAAGGCGGAAAGAGCATATGATAGAGTCCTCAAGAGAGATAAGGATGGTGTTTTTGAATTCCTAAGAATAGATTATGCAAAAGCGCTGAAGTATCAAGGTAAATATCGAGATGCACTTGCCGAATTCAGAGTGGTAGCTTCGACAGCTGCAAATGACACCTTGAAAAATGAAGCGAAATTTGAATTGGAAGGTATAGAAAATATGGACAGCTACGAGCAAAATCTCGAAGCGGAGATCATGTTTGGTGGAAAAGAAATCAATACGGGGAGTGGAGAGAATAGTCCCTATAAATACGTAGATGGTGTTCTATATTTTTCATCGTTTAATAGAAAGACTGTAATTATTCCTGATGAAGAAGAGGAAGACTATGAGGCTAAAATCTTTACATCTGTTATGTCGGAGGAGGGCACATACGACAAACCCAAAGCACTCAACAAAAAGATAAATAGAGAAGGATACAACAATGCTGGTGTATCGTTTTCAAAAGATGGTCGAATCATGTACTTCACTAGAGCATTACTTGATGTCAATGAACTAACAGAGTCTACGATATACTCCTCCTTCAAGAGAGAAACTGGCTGGGGATCACCGGTAGAGATTACCAATATCAACGGTGACTTTCTAGCTATGCATCCGATAGAAGGTGAGTTGTTTGGTAATCGAGTGCTATTTTTTGTGTCAGATATGGATGGTGGATATGGTGGATTAGATATCTACTATAGTACGATCACTGGAGATGATTATTCTTCACCAGTAAATCTTGGTCCTTCAATCAACACGGACAAAGATGATATCACTCCATTTTATCAAAACGGGACGTTATATTTCAGTACTGATGGTCGACCAGGATTTGGTGGTCAAGATATTTGGTATGCAACTTGGACAGGGGCTTCATTTGAAGATGTGACGAATATGGGATACAACTATAATTCTCCTCAAGATGATATGTATCTCAGATTCAATACTGATGAGACTTCTGGATTCATGGTATCAAATAGACCAGATAAAGATAAGCGGAAGCTAAAAGGTAGTGAGACTTGTTGTGATGATATCTATCAAGTACAATTGAGAGAATTAGTGATTGATCTAGCTATAACTGTGGAAGATCCTAACGGTCCGCTCAAAGAAGCTACGGTCGAAGTGATCGATCTATCGATAGATGATGATAGCGCATTACAAAGTAAAACCAATGTAATAAGCAATGATTTTAGTTTTCTGTTGGATGCAGACCATAAATATCGGGTTGTAGTTTCTAGAGAGGGGTACTACCCTGATACGACAGTGTCATTTAACACGATAGGTTTACTAGACTCATATACAGTCAAGAAGAATGTAGTACTGAATCCACTACCAGTTGAGGAAACAGATGGTGATGGTGGAGAACTGATAGAGATAGTAGAAGCGAACCAGCCGATTAGACTAAATAAGATATATTTTGATCTCGATGAAGCAGAGATACTGCCAGATGCAGAAGAGGATTTAACGTATCTCAAATCACTAATGGATAAATACTCTGATATGGTGATAGAGTTATCATCTCATACAGATGCTCAAGGAAAGGATAATTATAATAGAAAATTATCGCAGCGTAGAGCGACCTCCACTAAAGATTGGCTGGTAAATGCTGGAGTATCTCCAGATAGAATCAAAGCTGTAGGATATGGAGAGACACAAATTACAAACCATTGCATCAATGGTGTAAGATGTAGTGATACTGAACATCGAGTGAATAGAAGATCAGAATTTAAGATCATCGCAGGACCGCAGACTATTGAAATAAAAAGAGAGGTGAAGGTTACTAAAACTGGATCTTCAATTGGTGGCTCTCAATCATGGACGGAGCCAGCGCCTATCATATCATTTGTAAGGGACAGCATAGATGTCGGTACCCTTGTCAAAGGAGACATGAAAGATATGGAATTTCATTTCACCAATATTGGAGATGCAGAGCTGCGTATAGAAGTGGTGACAGCATGTAAGTGCACTAATCTAGTGTGGCCAACAGAACCAGTTCTTCCGGGAGAAATGGGAGTAATTAGAGCGACGTATGATACCTCAACTCAACATCTTGGCCCATCAGTTAAAACTATTGATATTATTGCTAATACAGAAAGCATAGTAACTGAAATCAAATTTTCATCTAGATTGGTTGAAAATTTGAAAAAGGCTAAGTAGCATGGAATATGCTCAATGGGGAGCGACAATTTTCTCTCTGATATATCTTTATTATGCTATCAAGAATAATCCAGTGTGCTTTATTTGGGGCATTTTAGGTAGCGTGATATGGGCATATGTGTCCTTTTCTTCGGATTTGATTTTTGATGGTGGATTACAAATTTTCTATGTTCTTATGAGCCTGGTAGGTATATACAGGTGGATCTACGGAGGTGATCATAATAAAAATCTTCCGATCTCCCAACTAAGATTATCCACTCATATATATATTGTAGCTGCTGGTGGAGTAGTGACTGGGCTTTTGATCTGGTTATCTCAATTTATTGCTTCGATACAGTTTACCTTGCCCATCTTGGATGCGACTACAACAATATTTTTGATTATTGGTACTCTCCTGCTAGTCGAGAGGAAACTTTACAGTTGGGTGTACCTAGTAATAGCTGATTTGGGCTATGTGATATTGTATGCTATGACGGATTTATGGATCTTTGTTGGATTGATGATCATCTACATCGTGTTTGGGATCGTAGGATTTACATCTTGGTACTCTCTATCAGAGAGGCAGAATCCACAAGCGGCCAGCTAGTTTTTATCCCCGATTCCTGCTTTGTTATTCTCATATCTAGACTCTTTTTAATATTTGGAATGTCTTGATATATTTATTATTATAATTATATATATGTAATTAAATGATAATCAGTTTATAATAGAACATGTTTGTCAAAGTAATAAGTTTTGTCAAATTACATGTTACAAATAATCGTAATATGTAATAATCAATTATGAAAGTATTTATATATTTGCATATTAGGTAATGTGTTGTCTTGTAATGTGATTTTTGACGATGCAAAGTCTTCGATGCTGAGAACATCGATTATTACAACCAACCGAGCATGATAGACAGAACAATGATTTATTAATTATTTGTTGAGTTTAACTAGGCACAAAATGAGAAAACTTACAATCGCACAGTCACGTGCAATCTGTACATTAGGTATGAGATCATTCCTTATAGGAATCTCCCTCATGTTTATCAATGTATATTCGTGGAGTCAATGCACTCCCCAGTCCAATACTATTTCAGGTACTATCTTCGAAGATGTACAAGCTGATGGTAATTATCAAACAACAGAAAGTGGAATAGGCAATGTCCTTGTTACAGCATATGCTGAGAATGGGACGATAGCTGGTACTGCTCTTTCTGATACCGATGGTCTATACCAATTTGATGCGTTGCAAGATGGATCGGCTTATAGATTGCAATTTCAGAGTTCTGGTGATTTTGAACCAAGCGTACTTGGGACGAGCAACAATTCTTCAGTTCAATTTGTAAAAGCACCAGCATGTAATGTACACTATGGTGTGAAGCAAGCGGGACAGTCATGTGGGACAAATCCTGATTTGCTCCTTACTTGCTTTGTACAGGGAAGCATTGTAGATAATCCTGATCTTGAGACTATAATTTCTGTAGAACATAATTTTGATGTGTCTTCAAGTGTTGCGAAAATAGCGACATCTGGTGAGACTGGTTCGATCTGGGGTTTAGCTCAAGATACTGAAAATCAAGATCTTTATTCAACTGCATTTGTGAAGCAGTATGCAGAATTGAAATATGGACCTTATGCCATATTAAAAACAGAACTACAGGGAGCTAGGACAACATCGCTCTTTGTAGATGTCAACACTTTACTTCCAGTTCAGCATGCTGGACTTACTGTGACGGATGTTGAGGATTGTAAATATGGAGATCAAGTTGGTAGAGTAGGCCTTGGAGGATTAGTTATCTCTCCTGATAATAAATCACTTTTTGTGCCGGTATTAGATGGCAATCAGATCGTTAAGATCAATATTGATCAGCCTAGTGTTGAAAATACTGAAATATATGAGGTTCCTAGACCATCGAATATCAATGCAACTGAAGAGTTTAGAATATTCGCGCTAGAATTGCATAATGATATCTTATATATAGGTGGATCAGTAACTGGCTCAGTTGCTAAGAATGCATCGAGCAGTGTCGGCGTTGTGTGGACCTTAGATGTGGCTACTGGTAACATTACCGAAGTATTCCAAACTTCTTATTTTAAAGGATTTTGGCAAGATGCCAAACCAGCGGACTTGAAGGCAAATCATTGGTTTACAGATATATCATTTACTTCAAGAGGTGAAATGATTCTGTCATTTTCTGATAGAGTGGGTCACAGATATTGTGAAGCAAGTACGAATAGACTAGACCAGCAATATCCTGATATCTTGATGGCATCTTACAATACAACAACAGGAAGTTGGGAGTTAGAAAACAACGGTACTATTGCAGGTCGTACTGGATCTGGAGCTGGTAACGGAGAAGGACCTGGTGGTGGAGAATTTTTTGGATTTGACCACTGGCCTACAAACCCTTCATATCATAATGAAACAGCTATTGGATCAGCATTTGTATTGCCAGGAAGAGACGAGGTGATAGTATCAGTTTATGATCCGTTGATCGATTCTTATTCAGGAGGACTTCATAGATATAGTACGGAAGATGGTTCCAAATTGGGAGCGGTTGAGTTATATAGTCATGCGATATTCCCAACTTTTGGAAAAGCTACTGGTTTTGGAGATATCATCGCAAGTTGTGTGGCTCCATCTATCGAGATTGGTAATTTTGTATGGTATGATCAAAATAATAATGGTACTCAAGACGCAAATGAATTGGGTGTTCCTAACGTGGGTCTTAATATTTATGATGAAGAGTGTACACTAATAGGCACAACTTCAACAGACGACAATGGACTATATAGTTTCAATTCAGAAAATGTCTACGTTGGTCAAACTGCTGGACTACTCCCTAATACAACGTATTATATAACACTTGACGCTAATCTGTACAGCGATCAGTCAGGACTCTATACAATAGCTAACGAAGAATTTACGATTTGTACGGCAAATGCAGGGAATATCAATTCACTAATCAATTGTGATGCTGAATATACGGAAGGCTCTTGCTTAGGACTATCTTATATAGAAGTAAATACAACAGTAAATGACTTCACTTTTGATCTAGCAATAAGTGATCCTGCAGGATTTGATCTAGCATTGATGAAAGAGGTCGTAGGTGGGCAATTCGCAAATATAGATGAGCCAGTGGACTTTGTGATTACAGTATATAATCAAGGAGGACAGGCTGCTTCTAGCTTTATTATTACAGACTATATTCCAAATGGTTATATTTTCAATGAATCAGATAATACAGGTTGGTCTCAAGAGGGAGATTTCTTGGTATACAAAAACGGAAATACACTTTTGCCAGGAAAAAACAAGACCATAAATTTAACACTTAGACCTAATAAGAATAAAATCGGCTCCTACCTAAACGTGGCTGAAATTAGTAGTGCTACATCAGTAGACGGAAGCCCAGCATTTGATATTGATAGCACTCCCGATGCAATCGAATCTAATGATAACGGAGGAGAGCCATTCACAAATACCGATAATTTGATCAATGACTCAGGCGAAATGGATGAAGATGACCATGATCCTGCAGTTCCGAAAATATTTGATCTTGCTGTTAAGATTACACTTAATGACGAAAAAATCTACTACGCAGATGATGCTGTGAAATTCGACATCGCTGTAGCTAACCAAGGAAATGTTGCCGCAGAAAGAATCAAATTAGTTGATTATTTTCCTGCAGAACTAAAATTCAATGCAACTCTTAATCCAGATTGGAGCATCCAAGGTACTTATGCTACTATGACAGACAACACTGTTCTTGCTGCAGGTGAGTCTCGTAATTACTGCATATTTTTTGATGTAGCAGCTGAGAATACTCTGACTGAAGTTGTCAATTTTATAGAAATTGCAGAATCCATTCCAGTTGGAGAGGTAGAATCCTTCGATTTCGATAGTAAGCCAGATTTTGTTAATAATAATGATATAGGGGGCGAAATATATACAGCAACTGACAATCTGATTACAGATCATGGTGTTATCGATGAAGATGATCACGATCCAGTTGTTATAAGAACAAGGCCTGTAGATCTTGCACTAAAGAAAACAACAGATAAGTCAGTTGTTAGAGCTGGCGAAGAAATAACATTTACAATAGCAGTGATAAATCAAGGTGATGCCGAAGCAAAGTCTGTAACTGTTATAGATTATATTCCAGAATCAATGACCTTGGTTGATGATAACTGGGTTCTTGCAGCTGATGGTTCAGCTTCTCGTGTTCTAACTTCCGATTTGCCGCTAGGTAAAGGAGGTATGCTAGAGACGACAATCACACTGAAAGTAAAAGAGGGAATAACACCGCGATTTATAGATAACTATGCAGAGATAACTGCGGTGACTGATAATGACGGAAGGTCAATCGGAGATAAAGATTTCGATTCTTCTCCTGATGCCATAAATGACAATGACAATGGTGGAGTTCCAGCCTCTGCTACTGATAATGAAGTGAATGCAAATAGCGATACAGATGAAGATGATCATGATCCAGCAAGGATAGTAGTTATTTCATCTCAGCTTCTATCTTCTGAGTGTCTAGAAAATGCGACTAATTCTAGTGATGGACAATACCAAGATGTGTACCAAATCACTGGTCCATCCAATGATACATGGTATGTATTTGATCAAGTAAACTATTTTGACGTTACTTCTCCAGATCCAGCTGATGGAGCTGCGATTCCTCAGGCGACAGGTCTAGGTGTTGCTCTAACAGAGGCTAATATTGGAGATGATATGAGTACGTATACAATAACTGTTATTCGCACGGATAGTGACGCAGGATATATTGTATTCAGAAGTGATGATGATGAAGTAGAAACATTTAATATGCCTGCTCAATCATATGCTGATATTCTGATCGATGGCCCTCTTGCACTTTGCGGAGGCAGTGAGGAAGAGTATTGTGTTATAAATCCCGATCCAACAATCATGTATGACTGGACAGCTGCAGATGGTGTTATTACGCCAATTGATGCCAATGGGAATTGTGTATTGATCGATTGGTCAGCGGCAGCTTCTAATGCAGAGTATGAATTTTCAGTTGCAGCTAGTGAAGGATGTATTGCACCAGCTAATAAGCTATTGTCAATCGGAACAGCTGCAGGTGCTATGGCATGTTTAGGTAATGTAAATGTATCACTCAATAGTTTATGTGAACTGATCGTTACGCCAGAATTAGTGCTTACGAGTGAAATTTTAGATGGACAAGTATTTAGCGTTATGCTAACAACAGAATCAGGAGAGGTCATCCCAAATGCCGTTCTCAATGCTGATCATATTGGTACTACTGTAACAGTCAAAGTAATTGACGCTTGCAGTGGTAACTCATGCTGGAGTGCACTCTTCATCGAAGATAAGATGAAGCCAACTCTACAATGTGCAGATGTAACTATTGCTTGTAATAAGATTGATGAGTTCGAAGGCCCATTTGCTGCAGATAACTGTGGTGATCCAGTTACAGTAGAATTGATAAACGAGACTATCAACGTATTGAGCTGTGAGACCTTTGTAGCAGAAATAACTAGAACATATCGAGCAATCGACGGAGAGGGTAATGTGTCTGATCCATGCGAAATGACAATGTTTGTAGAGAGAGTTGATTTACATGAAATAGAGTTTCCTGAAAGCTTCACGATGATGTCTAATACTGCACTCAACTGTGATAGTTATGATCTAGATATGGATGGTGTTGCAGATCTTGCAATAACAGGAGTCCCTACTTATAACAATGAAGAAGTATTTCCAGCATTTGATCAATTGTGCAATACTGCTATTACATTCAAAGATGAAGTAGTATCTACACAAGGTGTCAAAAAGATTACACGTACTTGGACTGCTTGGGAATGGCACTGTTCTCAGACATTTACCAGAAAATTTGAGCAGACAATCGAGATTACAGATGTTACGCCACCTACTATTGATTGTCCAGATAATATTACAGTATCTGCTGTTTCTGGTAATTGTGAAGGAACCGTAAATCTGCCTGAGCCAGTTGTGTTTGATGCATGTACGGCTGTTACATATTCGATAACTACGCCATTTGGTCCGATTATCAATGAAGGAGACAGTAGAGTAGTAACGTTTCCATTTTCAGTGACACCATATACTATTATATACACGGCAACAGATGAAGCCGGTCTAAGTACTCAGTGTGAAATGTCTGTAACAGTAACGGACAATATTGCACCAGTAGCAATCTGTGATCAGAACACAGTAGTGGGACTGAATGCTGATGGAGAAGCTTATATATATGCTCTTAACATTGATGATGGGAGTTACGATGCATGCGGTATAGATAGTATTGCTATTAGAAGAATGGATGTAGGCGGTGCGTACTCTGATCAAGTCGCTTTTGACTGTGATGATGTTGGTACACCTGTTCTAGTTGAACTCATCGTTACAGATCTTGGAGGACTTTCTAATTTTTGTATGACGAGTGTAACTGTACAAGATAAATTTGCACCTATAGCATCAGGACCAGCTGATATGACAGTAGAATGTGGAGCTACACTCTACCCACTTTCACAATACGGAGTATTTTCTTTTACAGATGCTTGTGAAGTTACAACGACACTAGATTCTACAGTATCCTTAAATAGCTGTGGTCTAGGTACAATAGAGAGAAGATTTATTGCTTCTGATAGCGACGGATCCGATACTGTATTCCAAATAATAACAGTGATCAATAGTGATCCATTTGATGTCGATGATATTATTTCTTGGCCGGCAAATTATGAGATCGTTACTGATGCGTGTAATATTGATAGTATCACAGATCCTAGTAATCTGCCAGATGGATTTAATTATCCTGTATACAATGATGATTTCTGTGATATGGTATCAGCTGCGCCGCACGATCAAATTATCAATCTTATAGACGATCAGGAGAGTGTATGCTTCAAGGTACTGAGAACATGGACAATCATAGATTGGTGCCAATTGGATGAAAATAATGATCCAATTGAGTTTACTAGTGATCAGATTATCAGTGTAACGAATACTCGAACGCCTGACCCTATTGTAATTACTCCAGTATTGGATACAATTACCGCTAGTAACTGTGATAGTACTTTAGTAACATTCACCGCTACTTCTGGAGATTGTAATAGCAGTACGCTACAGTCAAGAATATTAATAGATTTAAATTCAGATTTTAATACTACTGGATTTTATGATATAGAAATAGTAGGTGTAGGACCATCGACGACTTTTTCTCAGTTACTACCTATGGGCGACCACAATATTGTAGTAACTTTTGTCAATCCTTGCAACAATATGCAGACCACGTCATTTCCATTGGTCATCAATAATGATGTACCTCCGACAGTACTCTGTGTAGCGACTGCTATACAGCTTAATCCTTGGGATTTAGATGGTGATGGAGAACCAGATACAGAAGCTGCTTGTATAGATGTGACAACATTAGTAAATCCTTCAGGAACGGTTCATACATGTGATACACCTTTTGATTTGAGTTTTTCAGCAACAGAGATCATCACTGAAATGTGCTTCGATTGTAACGATATAGGTGTGAATGAAGTAACTGTTTATGCTGTCGATTCTAATGGAAATATTGGGCAGTGTACAACAACTGTTACCGTTCAAGATGAAAATGATACAGATATCTGTTTAGAAGTGAAGGACTGCGTCAATGTAATAGATACGGCCATATTCAGTATTGTTACTGATTGCGAATTTACGGTACAAAATACAGACGCAGATGTAGTACCAATTAGTACTGAATGTGGAGATTTAACAATAACACATAATTATGCAGGTGCGCCATCTAATACGACATTAGTAGGAGCTACATTCCCGCTAGGTGAAACTACCGTGACTTGGACAATTACTAATGGTCCGATGGTAGAAGGTTGTGATCAATTGATCATTGTCAATGATGAGATCGACCCTATGGTAAATTGTGCTATCGACCCAACAATTAATTCCTCTACGTTTATAGGATGTGAATATGTACACCAAGGTGTAGATTTCGATCCGAATGTAACGGACAACTGCACGGTATTTACATTAACACATGATTATGCTTCTGCACCTGATAACACTACACTTGACGGAGCTACCTTCCCGCTTGGGACAACAGTTGTTACTTTTACAGCGGTGGACGGCAGTGGAAATACAGGTACATGTAGTGTAACAATTACCGTAGTTGATAACGAACCACCAACACTTGATTGTGCTGATGATATATCATTTACGGATACGGAAGATGGAGATGATTCTTGTACGCACTTAGTGTCAGACAATTCTCTTGATCCGATAGTTGATGATGAATGCAGTAGTATCGCTTCAGTAGTACATAACTATACAGATGCACCATCTAATACAACGCTTAACGGTGCTGAATTTCCTATCGGTGTGACTGTGGTTACTTTTACTGCAACTGACGCAGCAGGTAATACTAACACATGTACGGTAACAATAACTGTCACAGATGATATCAATCCTATGATAACTTGTGCTGCAGATATGATGATAGAAGAAGGGATGGATGGTATGTTAGATTGTCAGTTTACTGAAAATTCTAATGAACTGGATCCAGTAGTTATAGATGAAAATTGTGAAGATCAAGGATTTACGTTGACACATGATTATACAGATGCGCCAAGTAATACTACATTACAAGGAGCTACATTCCCAGAAGGAATTACAGTTGTAACGTGGACAATAGTGGATGCAGCGGGGAACGAAGGAACTTGTTCTATATCGCTTACAATATTTGATAATACTGCTCCAGCTTGTGTAGATCAGGGAGTTATTGATGTTACTATAGGTGGTGGAATGCCACTCGTACTGACAGAGGCTATTTTACCGATTCCATATCAAGATGAATGTGGAATTAGTACGGTTACTTTCAATCCTACAATGTTGGATTGTGAGACTATGGGTATAGTCAATGTAATAGCAACTGTAACAGATGTAAATGGAAATGCTGTTGATTGTCCACTACAATTTAATGTTATGGCCGATGATAATATCACTTGTGAATTAAATATAGATACTATCTTCTTGTTGGCAGATGGTACTCTAAATATCGACCCTGCTGATGTTGTAAATATAATTGGTGGTGGTTGTGGTATTGATTATACTGCGAGTCTAGATCAGACGAGTTTTGATTGTGCTGATGCAGCTGGTGATGGGGTAGTAGAACTTACTATATCTGTCACTGCCAATGGAATCACTGAAGAATGTGGAATGGGATCTATAGTAGTTATGGATACAATTTCACCAGTACTCGATTGTGTAGTCAATCAGATTTTCAATGATTCTGAGGATGGGTTGAATGATTGTCAACATACCGTACTGGATGCAAGTCTAGATCCAATAATTACAGAAGCATGTCTTCCATTAGTAATAACAAATGATTATACGAATACAGCAACGCTACAAGGGGCAGTATTCCCAGTAGATACAAATGTAACCATCACTTGGACGATTACAGATCCATCTGGCAACATGGCTACTTGTAGTTATACCGTAAATGTTATTGATGACGTTGATCCTACATGTGTAGATCAAGGGATTATTGACGTAGTGTTGAGTCCTGGTGATACCATTGTGATTTCAGATGACTTACTTAGTGTACCATTTGTGGATAATTGTGGAGTTGTAAGCGTGACTTATGCTCCAGATAGTATTGATTGCTCAGATGGTGGTTTATTAGATGTAGTTGCTACAGTGACCGATGCCAGCGGAAATTCTATTGAGTGTCCTATCGTCTTTAATGTTATTGTCAATGAAGATCTGATGTGCTCATTGAATGTCGATACCGTATATCTTGATGAAAATGGAGTATTTAACTTGGTGCCAGAAGATATTGTAGATGTAGTTGGTGGAGTATGCGGAGGAAATCAAGTCATTACACTTGACCAAGATATGTTGTTCTGTAATGATATCTCATTGAATCCAATCGTACTAAATATTACTGTGAACGGATCGTTATGCAGTACAGATTCACTTATTGTACTAGATACAATTGCGCCGGTTATTACTTGCAGTGATGTTTCTATTTCTTGTTCTGATTTTGAACTCAATTTTGGAGGAGATCTAGATGCATATCTTACTTCACTTGATGTGAATGATGTAGTGGATAACTGCATGGCCCAAGATGCGTTAGAGATTGAAGATGATATTACAAACTTAAACGATTGTAATTATGGGGTCGTAACTCGTACATTGATTGCTTCGGATCCATTCAGTGGACTAAGTGATACTTGCATACAGTTGATTACCATACAGGGTCCATTAGATTCGCTTACTCAGGATGAAGTTGATGGGATACTGCAAGATACAGTAGTAATAAATGACTGTTCTGCAGCCAATATCATGACAGATGAAATAGGATTACCAGACTTGCAAGCATTAGTTGATTGTGGTGAATTTGGATTGATATTCTCTGATGAGACTATATCTGAAGGTTGTCCAGATACGATTATTCGAAACTATAGTATCACAGCGCTTTGTCAGGAAGATATTTTCTCCTTTACTCAGGTTATAATAGTACAAGATACAGTTGCGCCAGTGATCGAGATGATTCCAGATACTACTCTAATTGCTGATCCTATTACTTGCTCTGTAGAATTTGATCCTTCGGGCTTAGCAATGGCATCAGATAACTGTACACCTACTTCAGATTTGATGTTTACCTATAATATCAATGGAGGAGGGGAGATTGATTTAGATGTTCCTAGTATTTTAGAAGTCGGTGATAACGCGATTGTAGTATCCACAGTAGACGGATGTAATAATATTGGGATAGAAGAATTTAATGTAGAGGTAATCGATACTGTTGCATTAGGGGTTCAGTGTATTAAGACTAAGGTATTTATAGATTCGATAACTGGGAGCGTTGATGTTGACCCATCAGTGGGTGTTATTATCCGTGGCAACTGTGAAGGCTTGAACTTATTCCTCTCTTTTGATGCTGATGATTTTACGGATACATTAATTACTTATAATTGTGATTCTCTAGGTTTATTTATCGAAAATGATGTGTTCTTCTTTGAGGTAACTTTAAGTGGAGATACCATTCCATTCGATATTCGACCTAATTTTCCTGGAGTAAATAATACTTGTAATGTTGAATTGGAGTTACTAGATCTTACAAACGCTTGTAATACTTCCTTGTTGTCAATTGGCGGTGATGTGATTACGCCAGCTGGTGAAGGTCTGCAAGATTTCCAGATGAGACTCAATGGAAGCGGACTTGATCCAGTGATGAGTGACGAGACGGGCAGATACGCTTTCCCTGGTATGCCATTAGGAGGTGATTATGCGATCAGTTCTTATAATAATAATGATCCTCTTGAGGGTGTAACAACTTTGGATCTTATTTTGATACAAAGACACTTACTTGGCTTACAAGATTTTGTATCTCCTTACCAGTATATAGCAGCAGATATTAACAATACGGAAACCCTTAATGGAAGTGATCTTATTTCACTTCGTAAATTGATCTTAGGTGTTGACGCAGAGTTTGCTAATAATACGAGTTGGAGAACAGTAGACGCAGAACATACTTTTGCAGATGAAACAGACCCATGGTTAGGTGGATTCCCAGAAGGGTACGATATTGAGAATTTATCTACAAATATGTTTGTAGACTTTATAGGAGTAAAAATTGGAGATATCAACGGCAATGTTACCGATGGACTACATAGTCAATCATCATCTACAAGATCTTATCAGTCACTTTTTATGGAGTCTCAGTCAGATAAATTGATTTTTACTTCAGATGAAGATATCAATGTAGCAGGTATGCAGTTTACAATTGAGACTGGAGATCAAGCAATCCTAGCAATCAACTCTGATTTATTTGATATCAGTCAAATTGCTTATTACGAAATAGCAAGTGGTGTTTACAATATTTCTATTGCGAACAGTAGCGCGGTCCATATATCTAGTGCTGTCGAGATTTTCAGTATAGAATTGGATTGTATCGATTGTGATCTCAACGAGATCAGAATGGAGTCAAAAGGCCTTACTTCTGAAATATATATGAACTCAGAGTTATCTGCAGTGCCATTACTGATCGAGAAGCGAGGAGGACAATTTGAAGCTGAGACATTTTACGTCACGCAGAATAGTCCGAATCCTTGGGACGAATTTACTCAGATAGAGGTGACTGTGTCACAATCGACAGTTCTAAGCATTGCAGTCTATGATGTGCATGGAAGACTAGTACACAATGAAACTAGAAATGTAGGAATGGGAATAAACATTATCGAAATTGATGATAGGACTGTTCCTAATGCTGGAGTTTACTTCTATGAGATTAGTACAGCAGATCAAAGCAAACAATACAAAATGATAAAGTTGAAATAGATTTTTCTGAAATAGATATAATATAGCCCGACAGGACATTGTACTGTCGGGCTTTTTTATTTTTCCAATTTGATTTCACAACACCGAATAAATAATACCGATTACTATTTGGTATTGCACTAATTTCATTAGCTCAACTCAATATGTATCGGCATTTACCAAAGTATCGTATACCTATTACGGTGTATGATTTCGCATTATTTTTAGGATTAGCTAAAATAGATAAGGGCGAAAAAGGCAAGGATAGCATTAGCTATCGTGAGCCCCGATAATTATCGCTGGTTAAACGAAGATATATGAAGGATTATCTTAAAAATTAGTGAAGTTCATGACCGTAAATGGTATTAATACAGCTCTAAGCCAGAATAGGTAGTAGTA
>JAVCKV010602023.1:0-27609 GCA_032274145.1 Herpochondria borealis
TGATACCCATGTTTTGGTCCATAAAATACCCGACTGTTTTCCAGGAATGAACTGTGCTCAAGAAGACAGATTTCAGTATGCAGAAGAAAGGTAAGGATGCAGGTACGGTTGTTCTCGCTGCAGCAAAATACCCCGTTGGGCAGCCTATCCTGGCAGGCGTGTCTACTAAGATTGCTTCTTTCAAAACTCATCAACATCTGTCCCAGAGAAAGCCGAAGTACACGATGCTGGATACTTCGAATAAGGATTCCAGCTCAAATGAGTTGGACTACTTTCAAAATTCAGTTATTGAGCAGATAAATAGACAGCTCAAAAGTTTTGGATCGAGAGCTACTCGCACCGCATGGGTTTTATACCACGCAAAAACAACCTGTAATACTAGGAATTCAAGGAAGAACCTGATCTCGGACAAATATGAAGATAATTCGCTGATGAATACGTCGAAAGGGAATGTGTCTCGCGATTTGAAACCTGAAAACAAGGCTGGCGAGTCAATCACTACAGAGGCGATTGTCAGGCCTAAGCAAATTTACATCTCCTTGATGTCTGAGTAGGTGACCTTTGTTGATGTCGCTTTCAATCCTGTGGAAATTTCTCTCTGTTCAGCTGTGGAGCCCATGAAGACGCCTCACAAGCACATGAAGGACAACAAGTTAGGTACTGATGATGTTTACAGTGTTCTCAGTGATTTTTCTTTAACAACCGCAAGGTCAAGAAAAGTCGCAGTAGGGAACTGAAGAGGGCATTGCAGCATTCAAGATGGGAAGGAAGAGTATTCTTTGCTGACCCTTCACTACTAGGGAAACCAGCTTCTTGTCGTTCTTCTATGAGGTGGTCCACAAAAACAAAGGAAGAGGAAAAACAGAAGTCACCCTGTATTTGACGAACACATTGAATGGTAAGAATTTCATACAAATGGATCACATAAATATTCGGTCGACATACCGCAGTAATTTTTCAATTTTACGGCCGAATTCTTAAGTGGAAGAGGATCGCTAGGTCCAGGAATCCTACCCGCACGGACGTCCTGTTCTACGCTATGGGGCTTCTATTTCTTCATCTCACAAACATGTACACTCCCACCCGCACTGCCACTAGTACGTAATTCTTTAGAAAGATAGGCTTCCTCTTCGTGGAATGGGGCAATTTTAAGTACTGTCCTGTGTTTTATTCGGGGATATTCATCCTTTGAGCCGCACCACTGGAGTTAATCGGCCTTTTTGATACTAGAAAGGAAGATAACTCGGTTTGCAGCAATTTATTTGTACTTTATCAGCAGGTGGTGAAGATGAAGAATTTGTAATTCGAGGAGCCGAAGGAATTCAAAGAGGATCGTACTGACTGCAAGCGTTGTAGTGATGACAGTGATGTAATTGTTGGGTACGGTCATCATAAATGTGGGAAAGACACCGATGATGTCGAAGTTAGGAACGGCGAAAAGTACAATAAATTAGGAAAAAGCACAATACCACACTGCTTGTTTAGCACGACTTTATTTTGCGGAAGGATCTTTCCGTGAAAAAGTTTCTTCGTCGTACTGGAAAAAGCTGCGCATCATGGCCACGTGCAATAAACCTGGCAGATGTCTATTTTAAAATCATGCACCATGCCTGGGGATTCACAAGTGACGACTACCCGTACGAGATCCTTGGAGCTCCTCCCGACTCCATCCACGCATATAACAATTATATCGGAGACCACCACAGTATTTTAACATACACAGATGACGTGAACTATCGAGAAAGAACGGTTCAGATCGGGGCACATCGGGGCAGACAGAAACTACAAATCTCTCTTCAAATCATTTAATATTTCCGAGCAGCACTGCGTGGTCATTCTTACATGTAGTCACAGTGGGCACAATTCCTTTCTCCTATTTCGGATCGTAAAATAATTGTACGTAAGATGTTTTTCTGACAGCACATTTATACATTTCTGAACAGGCTATTCATAATCACTGTCCGCGCTGTGCTACAATCGTTGAATGGTAGAGAAATTTAAGACACTTGGACACGTGGACATATTGCGACGTTTTTCAATAACTCATAATACCGTATTGTGATGTAATATCATGGTACGAGATTCTTTTGCGGGAAACGTTCCTGTAGTTCCAGCTAAACATATTATACAACTATAGTCGTGTTGATCTGAAGCACGCTTCAATCGAAGTCATTGTACGGAATGGTGATTTAATATCGTGGTACACGCATGATTGGCGGAAACCATCGTCGTCGTTACGGCCAAAATATGTGCACAACTGTACACGTGTATGTACGAAACAATGAGCAAAAAATCACTGTACGGGATTCTAATTTAGAATCACGACATAACTGTACGTAACAACCATTTGAAATGTAATATTCAATGCTCCTGTACTCATTTTTCTAAACAATCATGGTGCCTACTACGGTTAAAACTTTTCTTGTATGGGTGATTTTTCGTTTCGTCCCATATGAGATGGCTATCCTTTCGCCAGCATCCATACTTCGAAAATTCCACCCTCCCGAACAATTTTATCATGCGTCATGACCGATGTGTCCGTGTTCGAGATGCATCCGTGATTGCAGATATATGCAGCGCTCGCCTGACGCACACTTCTACCCACCTCCATAATAGAACCCATCGCTTCTTTCGTGGAGAATCCCTTTCTCTACTTGTAGATATCCTGATTCATCTTTTTGCGTTCAAACGTATCGTGGTATTGAACGCGAGCATGAACGCATACACTTTTAGTAGTCGCAGGTGGCCCACCATATCTGAATTGTCTTAGGACTTTAAATCATTCCCTTTCGGCACAAAAGGCCGTCACAATGCAGTCTGCCTTAAACAGTTTTTAGTTGTACACTAGGCACCCGCCCTCGTGCTTTTCATAGTACACGATCCGTGCGCTGTTGTACTGTTTGAACTCCTCCACCTCTTTCACTCATAGAACGCCGTACAGTTTGCGCAAAAACGCGACACCCTGACGCAAAATAATCGAGTGGGTACCATCCGGAATCGGTACACCTATATGCAGCCCTTTTGCTGCTCCATTCACTTCCCATTGGGATTTCCGAGCGTTTGGAATGGATAGGTGGCCAACCTTCTACATCCAAGTCAGTACAGGTTCAAAAAACGCTGCCCTAAATTCCTGTCTAAATTATTGCTTGAACAACCGCATTGAAGCATCCTGTTCGTTGAGAATTTTCCCCTTCCACCCTAGTAGCAACCTGCGCAGGCCGAGTTCGCTGCATGCCCGTGCCCTGCTTTCTCCAGAATCCCAGCATTTGTAGACCACATGCAAGCGCCCCATCCAGGCCCTCATCACCGCGCGTTCGACTGCTGTTAGGCGAGACGATGCGTGCATGTTACTCTGAAGCCACCCCTTTAACATCTGATGCATCATATCTAGCACCATCTCTGAATATTTTCATGCGTGGCAAAAGAGCAGCACAGTTTGCAGCACTAGTTCCATTGCGTGATGATACTTCTGCTTGTGAAATTCCGCGCGCGCGTTTTCTTCTTCTTCGGAAAATTCCTCACAAAAACGTAGAGACATCTTCACAAGCTCCAGAATATAAGCATAGTACCGCATAATTCCCTCTTTTATGAAAACTTTCCGCGCATTCGTCTCCTTCAGTTTCCCGACACGGCCAGTAGTACAACTTTGCCATGAACGAATAAAGAGTTCATGTCAGTCTATACACAGGGCAATGTGATCGGTGAAACTCATACTCGAAGGAGGGCATCGCACACATCAAAACACATATCAGCGTCTTCATTTTTGACCATTCAGGCCTTCATAGCGGCTCCTACGGTCCCATCCCAGTAGTTTTCCGCTCGCAAAGTCTTTTCTCGCGCGCAGTTGAGATGATTTGTACCGCCATAGTTGTGATCCTATCCTGCGGTAACTTCCAGAAGGAAAGACCGATTGCGCTCTTCATGAGGTTTTTCATGAGGTGGTATGTAACAGCTGCGCAGCTCAAGGAAGACTCGAACATTGCAGGCAACACTCCCATGCCTGGTTGTACTTGACTATCGTCTTCCGTGAAGCTCAACTCATGAGAGAGTTTGACAAGAGGAAGTTTCGGTAACTGTGCGACGAAAGTTCGTGTAGAAGTTGGAATAGGAAGTGCCCGAAGAGGCGCGGCGCGTATATGGGGGTATGTGTGGTACTGGTACAATTGCGGACGTAGGTGGGTAGGAATTTTGGGGAAGGATCATGTAAAAAAATGAGGAGTGAGGTAATTTTAGCAGATAAACAGAAGCCTTCTCGCAGAATTTCAAGTAGTAAGAGCCGCGGTTTAGCGGATCAAGATGGGATCAAAATTGAAGGACACCAGATTCCCGTGGGAAATGTAGATCAATGAAATGACGTGAAGTAAGGCGGCACTGAAAAAATCAAAATAAATTGGGATAATGATGTTCGGAAGTTAAGAAATTGAAACAATATTTCACAAAACGGTTGGGGATGTGACAGTGTTAAATTTTCTAGCAACCCTAGCGATTTTCTAGCAAAAATAGCATTTGTAAGGATTTTAAGCAGGTCCATTTCTAGCACCCTAGAACACATGCTAGGGAAACTAGCAACTGCCATAAACTCCCCTTTCTGACACCGTTTCAAATACTACCAAAACCGCATACTTAGTGTCTAGCAACATAGCATTTTTCAGATTGTTAGGAAGTTCTAGCAATCTAGCACAGGTTCTAGCACTTATAGAATTATGAAATTTACCGACGTTTAGCGATGCTTTTTCCGTCGCAGATATTATTCAACTTCTCTTCAAGGGCGATCGAGGGCCTGATGGAATCGGCCGGCTGGGATGGTTCGTTCTGACTCAATCTCTTCCTCCTTCTTCATCTTTGCTTCAGCCAACGATATCAGTTGCATTTTTGCGTTGGTCGAACAACTTTATCGAGGCGTGCATTATTCACAATAATGATTGCCAACACTTGGCCCTTCTGAGAGGACGGAGAGACACCAAAATAACTCAAAGGCTTTCCAGAAAGACCTCTGAATCTTGCAGCGAAATTGTAGAGACGCTTTTCATTCTTTCTCTTGCATTACATCACGGTCTGGTATGTATTGATTAGATGCGTTACCTGCGATATCGGCGCATCCACAGATAATTTTGACGATTGCAAGTACCGTG
This sequence comes from Herpochondria borealis, assembly GCA_032274145.1. Lineage (NCBI taxonomy): Eukaryota > Rhodophyta > Florideophyceae > Ceramiales > Ceramiaceae > Herpochondria > Herpochondria borealis. The sequence continues at coordinate 5,133 of JAVCKV010602023.1, forward strand.
GCGACCTGATCATCGTCAATGTAAAAATTAATCTTTCCCTTTGAGATCTCCTCATCGATAGAGCTCTTCTGCGCCTCCGGCAGCGCTTTCGAAGATTCGGCCGATCAGTGTGTACTTGGTTGACAGCTGCCGATCGTTACGTTTTCCGTTTCGTGCTTTCTTTATAGTGGCAACCCACTCCGCGACGCGCTTGCGCAAGTCCTGAAAGTCCCTATCAGGGCTAAATTTCGGAGATTTGATGTAGTCTCGATCCTTCGCCATGTCGCAGTGGGGGTTCATAACTGTGGTATTGATTTTCGTTGGGCTGGGTAACGCGAACATCAGGCAGCGATTTTTCGCTGACAGAGGTTCAGAATGAATACAGAGCGCGCGCATGGAGGAAATATTATCGGCAGAAGTATGCCCGCACGGTTCCGGCGCAGCCCGGCGGCCGAATTATTTTGTGTTTCATTGTGTTCCGCTATCATTGGGATCCGCCCGCTCCAGTGGGGGCCTAAGACGACATATTTCGGTTACTTCATTACAGTAAAGTACGAACTTCCGCCGTAATTACAGCGGCCTACATCAGATATACTTTTAAAGCTTTCTGATAGCGATACTGTGTGTAAAAAGAATAATACTTCGAGCTGCATCTCTTTATTCATTTTTTCTACAGTGCGACAATAGCAAGCACCATCTGTGCAGTCTGGGTTCTTATAAGAATATTTCCTTCGTCCTTTTTCTTCCGATTACTCTAGATAACCTACCCCCACCCTATTTTTTGAGTAAATCTACTCTAGCTATATGGAGTGAATTAAAATTTTGAAAAACATTAACATTCTTGTGAAAGAACCATTTCGCTAATAATTTTCAGTGTATGTTTGAGATTTTGTGTCCTAAGGTCCAAAACTGTTACTAATCAACTTTTTCAATTTAGGATTCCCACATATATTTACATACTTACACATATGTGTTCGTCAGCACTGTTTATTTTTAGACTGCTAATTAGCAATGTAAAGAACTGAAATGTTAGGTTGAAATATTATTATTTGGGCATTCGAAGTTCACATATTTTCGTACTTTTATGTCAAATCCGTTATTGTTTCGGGTTTATATTTCTTTAAACAGTTGTGCAACATTCTACTAAATTATATTTAAGTTTCAAATTTTATTGTTTAGGTAATCAAAATTTTTAATTAGCGTAATTATATTGAATTTTAGTTTGATCACATTTTCATGAAAATTATGTAAAACATTTTAATCATAATGAAAATATCTGATGTCTATTTCACATTATAAATCAGTTGCGGAATTATTATTAGATTACAAACAAGTGGCTCCGTCGCCGCTTCGCGGAGAGTCCGAGAGCTCGCTTTCCGCGTTTGTACGATACAGGAGCTCGCGAGCTTCGCTTCATTTGCTTTTCCATGTCCGTGTCCGTGTGCTCTGCTTCCGCGCGTGCGTGTCCTTGCCCACGTGGGTTTCCGTGTCTGTTTCATTTTCTTTCTACCTATCCGTGTCCGTTTTCGTGTCCACGTGCGTTTGCGTGTACATTTCTCCGTCTGTTTTCATGTCCGCGTCCGTGTCCGTGTCCGTGTCCATGTCCGTGTCCATGTCTGTGTCCGTGTCCGTGTCCGTGTCCGTGTCTGTGTCCGTGTCCGTGTCCGTGTCCGTGTCCGTGTCCGTGTCCGTGTCCGTATCTGTCTCCGTGTCTGTCTCCGTGTCCGTGTCCGTGTCTGTGTCCGTGTCTGTATCCGTGTCTGTATCCGTGTCCGTGTCCGTGTCCGTGTCCGTGTCCGTATCCGTATCCGTATCCGTATCCGTATCCGTACCGTTTCCGTACCCGTACCTGCATCCGTTCCATACGTATCCATTTCAGTCTCATTGTCCATCTCCGTCTACGTCTCCGTGCACGAATGCATGAGAGTTTGTTTTTGCGTGTGCGTGTGCGTGTGCGTGTCAATCTCCGTCTTTTTATCCGTCTATTTCAGCTTCTCTGTCTATATTTCCCGCTCCGTGTCCATATCAGTGTCCATGTCCGTCTTCGTTGCCGTCTCCGTTTTCACGTCCTTGCGCCTCTCCGAAAAACGCTTGTGTCCCTGTGCGGCTCAGTCTTCCTATCTGTCTCCACGTTCGTGTCTGTGTCCGAGTCCCTCTCCGTTTTCGTCTGCTTTTCCCTCTCCATTTTTATTTTTGTGTCCGTGTCCGTCTCACTATCCCTGAGCGTGTGTTTGTGCGTGTGCTTGTGCATGTGCGTGTCTGTGTCCGTGTCCGTGTCCGTGTCTGTGTCCGTGTCCGTGTCCGTATCTGTGTCCGTGTCAGTGTCCGTATCCGTGGGTGGTGCGGCGTGGTAGCTCACAAGGGGACAGAGTGGTAGAGCTTAATGCGGGGTGGGATGCCGGCGCTAACGGGGACGCAGGGCACCTGTGGCCTAACGGGTGTCGTCGTTCGGTGAAGGGTTCGTCCACTCTAAAGCACTGGAAACCTCCCCAAAACCACACAAAAAGGGGGAAAGAAGGAAAAAAGATGGTGAAAGATGGGAAAAACGCTTTACTTGGGGGTAGCTCAGACGTGCTACCAAGGCAACTTCTTGATACCTCCTTGATACCTCTGCTCTCAACCACGGCGCGACTCAGGCCGCTTATGTAGCGGCTGGGGCCGCGTCCAAGGAGGAGCTCGTGGCCAAAAAACAGCCCAAAGGGCAAAACCCCCTAAAACTAACTACACAGAGACATTGCAGGAGCTAACTTGACACTAGATGCCTTAAATAGACGACCTCTATAGGGCAACCAGCCCTATCAAAACCCATTATCTTGATATTCCCATCCGTCGACAGGTCCACCCAGCGCATCCAATCAACGCGCGTAACACCTGGAGTTCCAAAGTGGCGAAGGGGCGGAGTGGAGAAGGAATTTAGTGTGTTAAGGGTAGCTCACACGTGTATGATCCGACGTCGGGTGTGCGCCACCAGCTTATCGTCGTACCACAGCGTGTCCGTTTACTTGTTCCTATCCGTCTCCATCCCCTTCTACGTTTCCGTGTGCGTGTCACTCTCCGCCTCCGTCTCCATCTCCGTCTCAATTTCCATGGCCGCGTGCGGTTACGTGTCCGTGCAAGACTCCGATTTTCTGTCCCTGGGCATCTACTACCGTCTATTCTTCTTTCTTCTTGTCCGTGTCCGACTCAGACTCCATCTCATCGTCCGTGTCCGTATCCATGTCATTTTACTGGTCCTTCTCTGCCTCTGTGTCCCTGTTCGTTTCCGTCTTCAACTCCTATTCTGTCTCCATGTACGTTTGTGTGTGTGTATCTCTCTCTTTCTTTGTATCTGTGCACGTTTTTGTAACAGGGTGCATATGCTTGTCTGTTTTGGTGTGCTTGTCCGTCCTGGTAACCGCCTCTTGAGAGTGTTCATGTCAGTTCCTATACCATTATCCTTGTCCTTACCTTTATGCGTGTGCGTGTGATTATGCGTGTGCGTATCCTTTTCCGTGTCTGTGTTTTTGTACTTGCTTTTTCCCGCGTGTGTGTCCGTTGCCTATATCCATAAATTTTCCCTATGCTAGTCAAATTGGTTGTCCGTATTTTATTCCGCGGTTCTTTACCACTGCCGCCGTCGCCGAGTTGTTTTTCATTTTTTTCCACCAGGCTGACGTTGCAGAAAACAATAAAGGTAATTTAATTTCCGTCTCTCGAAAGATGGACGCAGGGATGCAATTTTTGTTTTGCAAATGGCGTGGTATGTGGTGAAAAAGGGTTACACCACAGTTTGTGCGGCGTTTATTGTAAAAAGGCACAGAAGTTGGTTGCACCGCATTTAAATGCGCTGTGATTGGTACCAATTATGGTTTTGTGTAAAACTGAAAATAGTTTTAATCAAAAAGCGGAAGTTTAGTTCCTATTCTTTTATAAAAATGTTGAACTGTCAAATTTTATTTTTTGTCGCTACTTTACCACTTGTCCAGATTGGAAGGGGTGCAAACGCGGCGGCTGGCAGGAAAGCGCAAAATTTTCGCGAAAAAACACTACGCATTCAAGGTGGTGGACACACAGAGCCCGAACAAAAAAAGGCACATAGAAACACCGTGGGATAAATAGGCCACAGACATATATAATTTTAGCATCGTTTCGGAAAAGTGGCTCCGTCGCCGTTTCGTGGCGATTTCGAGAGCTTGACCTTCCGCGTAAGTTGAAAAGGGGTCGAGGGCTTTATTTAAAAGTAAACTTGGCTTCGAGTAGGCCGAAGTAAACTCTTTGGGATTATTTACAAATATTTTATTGAAACATGCTATATATGTACAATAATACAGTAGCTCTTTTTGTGAATATTATATTCCACTACTTCTGCCCTATTTTTGTATTTTAGAACTGTACCTATAGTGTGATCTGTGATTGGGTGCTGCGAATATGTGCTGTACTATTTAGAAACAGTAACATGCCCTTTCCAGGTCGCACTTACCACACTTCATTGTAGGTACACTACAGTCAGGAATAGTAAAGTACATATAATTAAAATACACTAGATACGCGCACAGTATGATAAATCAACCTTTTTATGTGTTTCTGCTTTATTTGATTTTGCTTTGTACTTTTCTGTATAAATTAGTATTTTTTATGTAACTTATGTATGTACTTATACTTCAAAAAGCAGGTCGTCCATTTATTTGTATTTATTTAATGCTTTTAATGAATACTATTTTGTAGTAATTATTCATCTGTTATTGTATTATCTGTAATTATTTTTTTACTCACATTAGCATTTACAGTTTTGTTGTAAGATCTTAACCTTTTAATATTATTTTAAATTATTCGCGTCTATTCAAATATTACCATTTTTGTTTTGATTTGTAATTCCATATTTTTTAAAACACAAATATTGCAATGAATTTACTTCTTCAAATTACTAAATCCATTTTTTTATTTTTTGTTATTTCTGGCATTTACTCAGGTATTTTTATTGCTTTTTATCTATGTTATGAGTATGCATTATTGAAAAAATGGCATACTTATGTGTATGAATTTAAGCATTTTCAAATTTTCGTTCAACTAATCCTGATTATTCATATAAGTTTTGATAAATTTCAATGCATTTCTTAATATTTTCGCGCATGCTCTTTTCAATTAAACAATTACTATACGCCTAGCATATAAAATATTGTTAATGTTTGTGCAGTATTATAACACCAATAATTCAATTATGTCTTTTAATTCTGGTTCTTCAAAAGTTTTAAATAAGTATTACATATTTTTTATTTTCTAATACGTATTATTGTATTGCTTTTTATGATTTTTGTTAATTCGCGATACTTATAAACGTCTCTGTATTGTTAATTCTTTAATAAACGTTTTTATATAATAATCTTAAGTTCATAATTCCTTGTGCTTATTTGAAGATATTTTTGTAATGAATTTTGTGAATGTTTTGAACTATGCTTTGTATTTTCCTGAACTTCTGTATACTTTTAATCCTTCAGTCACGCAGATTAAGATTTTAACTTCTCTATTTCTCAATAATCACTATGCAATGATCTTGCTGAAAACGAATTATATACATTCATGTTCACTTTCATTGTTTTATTATATCTGCTCACTGTTTTATTTTTAATTTACTTTTAACGGCTTTTTAACCAAGTTGTTCCGTTTTATTAGTTAAAATGGATAATTTCAAATTAGTTGTCTTTTTCAGTCTTTTTTCGTATTTTTATGCTTAACAAGTTATTTAGTATGTCATGTTGCGGATTTACATAATTATGATTCATATGTTTCGAGTCCTTTTAATTTTCGATAGTTATTTATATCCTTTTTTATCTGCTTTTAGTTTTGAGTGACTGACTGTACTTAGGGATTTTTTATTTGTTTGTTTATATTAAGGTATTTTTTAATTTGAAGTTTTGTAAAAAATTTTGAATTAATTTGTATTTTTCATTATAAGTAAATAAATTTATCTGTTCTACGTTTTGCATTTAAATGTATTGATTTTTTATTCACTGTAACACGTATTGCTTCATTTCAATTAATACTATATTAACGTAGTTATGTGTATTTCTATAACCTTTTAATAAATTTAAAATGTTCCTTTTTTTTATAGAATTTCAGTATTTTTGTTTTAATACCTCGTAGTGTTTGGAATAGTTACCACATATCTTTGTGAGCAGAGGAAACATATTTCGATAACAGTACTTTATGTTACAGAACTTCGCCAAAGATTACAAGTGTAAAAATCATCCTTGGAGATGGACACAGAAACGCGCACGGACATGGACACGGAAATGGACACGGACACGGAAACGCGCATGCCGTGTAGAAGCGGTACTAAGAGTGCGGGTCCGAGGTCGGGACAAAATTTTGGTGGATCAGCATAAAAAGAGAAAGATATGGGGTACGTGTGTTTTGAACGTCATCGTCGACGTCGACGAACGCGTGCGGTTGCTGCAGTTGCATGACGATGGATATTAGTCGTGTTCACAGTCGTGGAGTAGTTGTTGAGGCGGCGGCGGTGGAGATCGGTATTTGGGAGGATGAGGAAGGAGGGGGCAGCGCATACAGAGAGCCGGTGGTGAGGGGCGACGTCGAAAAGCGGAAGAGGGACATGCAGCGGGCTGCGGGAGAGGAAGAACGGCTCATAGTGGCGCTGGGCATTGCGGGGCGGCTTGAGAGCCAAGAAAATCTGGTGCGGGCGGTTTTTTCTGTGCCAAAGCGTAATAGACCGGCGCGAAAGTGTACAGCAAGGCCTCTGGATGGCGACCCACCCAAAGGAATGGAGAAATTCGTAAACGTTTGGTCGAAAGCGGCAAACCGTACGCACAACTTAAGATAAATAATCCCACCCTTAACAGCTGAGATGTAGGCATTCCCAATAGCGCAGGGTTGCATATTCCAATAAAAATAAAAATAAATAAATTTAGAAAAGTTTCATTCATACAATTATAAGTTAATAAAATTAATTTCAAATAAAAACGTGCAATAAATGTTGACGTAATTCAATCAGGGTCGTATTTTTGATTGACTAAATGAAAAAAATCAAATCATTAGTCAACTTCTTTTCAACATAGTCACTCAGTTACAGTCAATTTTTCGATGACACAGTTTATTGGTTCTTACAAACCTCCTGAGCAACAACGGAAGAAATAAGCTTAAAGGCTACACCACGGGGATGCAGAAAATCTGTTTGCACGTCATGGGAATCTTCCAGGGCATTTTGAACAAAGCATTTGATAGTTTCTGTCATTTCCAGAGATGAGCACAACAGTGCCTGCCTTTCACTGCCCTCAAACCAGCCAATGTCGCTAAAAAAAGTCTCTTTGCGCTGGCGGATGACGCCTGTGTTGAAAATCATGCCTTCGCAACCTTGTTGAAGGGAACAGGGCTGATGTGCGAGATACTATCATTGCACCGTTTCCAGTATTCAAGGGAGTAGCCTGGGCTCTTTCTACCAGAAGATTTGAGATCTCCGCGCATTCTTTTGTGCACCATTCTGAAGAGCATTGAAAGCTCACTTTGAGTGAAGGAATCAGTTCTGCCTAGCTGCACGCACTCACGAGCCACAGCTTCGTGCAACTCCACCATGGAACATGCTCTCTGTTCTGTATTGTAATGCAGAAACTCTAGTTTGCACACATTCAGATTGAGAGTACATGCAATGTGAAACAGGAGCGTACGACGTGACGAGGGGTCATCAGGGTGAGGTGCACCGCAATCGGGATCGGTCCATGAAAGCGACGAAAAATCTACTGGTCTCCAGAGGTGTCCTAGACGTTCGAGAAGACTAATTGAAATTGACTTTGAAAGATCCTTGGCGACCGCTTTTTGCAAGTTTGTAGATCTTGCAATGTCCCTCTGCTTACAATGTTCAGCACAACTAGGAATCAAAGGAAAAGATGAACATAACTCCTCTCCTTCCAAACTGTGTTCTCTGTCCAGGTTTTCATTTCCGGAACCAGCGTGATAGAACATTACATCGTTCTGATTCATTGTACCAGCCATTATGCACATGGTCTCGTACAACTCGCGGAGAAGACGCGGGGCACGGGACATTGTAACTTTGCGATCTGCCTCGAGCTCTCGGGCAACGCGTCTGACCTCTGCGAGAACATGAATTATCTCTGCAAGAGTGTTTCTCTGTTCAATTTCATCGGCGGAAGATCGTCAGAGCTGAAATCAAGGGCACGTGCGACAACAGCAATGCTGTCGATTTCCGTGATGTACGTCAGCATCGCGCTCAAACGCGAGTGCCAACGGGTCGTAATATCATGTTTCAGACGGTGAATGCGGTCTTGAGTCACACCACGCCTTTCCTGTTAAATAAGAAGTTGAATTGCAGCTTTTCTATGGTAATTGAAATAGTTGGTTACCTTGTTCACGTGATGCATGTATTTTTGCTACGGTGCGTCATTTTCAAGGACGTCTTTCACCACGAGCGCCATGGTGTGAGCCACGCACCTCACCGAACCAGAGCATTTTGTCAGAAGATCAACACAGGGGGCTGCAGAAGAATTTTTATCCGTGGTCGCTGTGAGAGCACTGATTTTGTCAGTCCCTATGATTGGGCTCTGCTTCAGCAACTCCTCAAAAATACATCGCAGTTGCTCACCGGTTTTAGACACTTTGCCGAGGTTGACAGTTGTAACTGGGATTGTTTGCAGCTTCCAGCGCTCATCAAAAAAGTGCCAGGTCACGACTAAAATCGAAGTTCCAGTTGCAGAACTCCAGCCGTCTAGATTTATGCATCCCGTAAAAGCAGATGAAACAGATAATCGCAGCAGCCCGCCTACGACATTGTACGTAGGTTCTAGGTAGGCTTCGATAGGCTCTTTGCTCGAGAACTGAAGTCGCCCGTTCCAAATATCAACTAGAGACTGCGTGACCGGCGTAAAAGAAAGAGAGATCAGCGTGTCCGTTGCACAGCTTTTAAGCACAAGCGCAACTTCCTGCATCAGTTTGGGAGGAACTTCGAATTTTGTTGATTGCGCTCCGGCCCCCGGACAGGATGCACGAGAGGCAGGCGGCTGAAAGAATCGGGAAATTGCTGACTTTGCAGCGTGCTTCTTGTGTGTCTCTCTGTGTTCGATTATGAGATTGGCGAGCATTTCGTCGTTTCCGTTCTGTTCTTGTAGCATGAAAATCGTATCATGAGCCTGCTGGTGATGGTTTTCGAAGTGAATACGGACGTTGCTCGAGGACAGGTTCTTATTGGTGCTAATGGAGTTTAAGAGACATTGTAAAGGAACGCCAGCTTCTCCCCGTCGAGTCTCCTTGCAGCGTGTAGCGTCCATACCGAGGTTCTTGCACGGCTTCTCGAAGTTCGAGGTTCAGCACGTCGTTTCTTTTGCTGTGTCTGCTGCCTCGCGATAAGATCCTGGGCCGTGGTATCTGCATCGTCAGAAAACGTAACATCTTGTTGTGGTGAGCGTCTCTGCATCACCTTGCGTTTCCCCAATGTTAAAAAGACAGGTGTCACGCGATGCGACCGCGCGATATTGGAAAGGTTTCCTTCTCGATGCAACCTGAAGTTTGAGACATGGAAGCAATGATTTGTCCACTGCCAGCTCCAGCCGCCGCCGGCGTTCGTGGGTGATTCCAGCCAGCGGCAGGATTCGTGGGTGGCTCTAAGCAATCAAATTTTTAAAAAATAAAAAATATAGGGTTCACCAATGAGATTCAGTAGAGTCAAAATTCGGAAAATTTTAATTGACTAAAATAACATGACTTTGGGGCTGTGCTGTAGTCAGTCAGTCAGTTATCCCTTATTTTTCGGTCTTGTCAGTCAGTCAAAAATACGACCCTGAATTCAATAATCTGAAATGCCACTAAAACCCCCAAAATGAAAATTTAATAACAACCGATAAAATGCATAGAAATGCAGTGAACGTATAAAAATATCTGCACGATTGTGTAAATAAATAAAACGTAACACAAAAAAGCTTATACTAAAAACAGAACATTAAACGCATTTGAAAGGACAAAGTTTGAAAGCTTACCTAAAATTGTAAAAGGTGCAATTAAATATTAGCAGGTACATGATGTATAACAATGATAAATTACTAAATAGTAATAATTGTAGAACATAACATGTGCAAATAAATTCTTATAATTATAAGGTAATATAGATTACGTGCAGAAGTTTTGAAAATTAAAATTTTTTTGTTTAACATTTGAATAAGTATAAATGAATTCCAAACGGTTCATAGTAATTAAAAAATATGTAGAGCGTACGCGAAAAAACATCTATACAAAATAGTTATTACAAAACATTCATAAAAAATGGATGATAACTATTACGAAATACGAACAATGCTTGAAAAAATGCTAATATGCAAAGGTCAAAACGGAAAAATATCAAACATATTTTGCAAATAAAAGCAAAAAAGTATAAAAAAAGAAAGAAAACATCATTAATTTTTTATTGTATCCTTGTAAATACAGCATAAAAAATAGTAAATTTGAATACCAACAAAGATGTAAAATAATTTTGTTCATAAATATAAGAAAATAAAAGCAACGACAAAAGCATTTGTAAAAAAGCTATTTTATAGCTAGTGAATTGTTATAACTCAATATGTGTGAAAAATTAAGAATGAGTGCAAGTTAATATGAAAAGTGTGCGTATGACTACAAAAATATCAATTTATAAAACCAATTGTATTTGAACGGAAATACAAAATGCTTAATTAAGTACCAATACTTATTAAAAAACACGAATGAACAATTCCAAATAAAAAATTACAAAGCATGTATGAATAATCACTAGAAAATACAAAAATTACAAAATAAAGAATACAAATAAAGCACAAGAAATAAATAAAAGATTACAAAACATACAGAACATTTTCTCACAAATGAAACTTGGAAGAAAACGTTGCGCGAATATATAGTAATACATAATCGTTACTGCAGCGTAATAAAGAAAATTGTTAAATCGACACATTGTGCACAAAAGCATTATGTATCTAACGCGGAGGGCGAGGTATCGAACTCTCCGCGAAGCGGCGACGGAGCCACGCTTTTTTATTTCGGGCTCTGTGCGTCCGGCACGTTGCAAACGTCGCCCCTTCCGCTGCCGCTGCCGCTACCGCTTCTGCTGTACCGTCCAGCCTGCCAAACACCAACCAGACAACCACCGCTACAGTCACCAGAAGGATTTAAGATGTCTGCGGCAGCCTTCAAACGTGCATAAGGAAGCGACGAAAACAAAGACGAAAAAGAGGAACTCTTTGTTTTCTATGTATTTCCACATTTCCCGCGACAGAAGCAGCCGCAGCCGTAACCAGAGTTGCAGACGCTGACATAGATTCAGACGGGTTAACCAAGGCTGTGCCCAGGTCCTTTCATCGCTCTGTTATCCTCTTTCATTGACATCCTTGAGTAGCCGCTCCCGCCCGCGCTGATCGAAACTCGCGCCGATCTCGAGGCGGCCGCTGCCAAATCCTACCGGATAAACTGTTCTATTTACTGCTACAGGTCACATAGGACCCTAACCACCTTGAAAACATCACTACTTATTCCCGTAGCGCTGCGACGCCTGTTTCGAGCGCGGCATTGTTTCCAATATATCAGAGAAGGGGGCTTTGTCGCAGCGCACGAGCGGTAGCGGCTCAAGTCCGTGATATTCATGAAGTGTTTCTGCACCTGACTAATCTTTTTCTCCTCCAAAAACACCAAGAACGCCGCCGCCACCACCAGCACCAACTCCGCCGCTGGCAACGCCGCGCAATGCTGCCGCCACTGCCGTCTCCGTGTTCATTGTAGCGCCGACCGCCGGCCAGCATATTTCTCCACTCAAGCTGTTGCCCGGTCGTCTGTTTTTAGTTCGCGTAGATTCCGAACGGCTGACAATTCGCAACGCATCAGCATGCTCACCAGACGCTGACTAAAGCCGCATTCGATCACAGATGATACGGTGCGCTGGACGACGGGCGCGCCCAGAGCATCGAAGCGTAAGCTGGGCTGTGAATGATAGTGGCCTCTTGAGCGGAGCGCGTCGCAAAGCGGGATTCGATGGCTGCTGCGAAACCGTCGAGCAGCGCCTTCAACGTCACCTTCAGCAACATTGGAATCCAGAAGGACGATTTCCAAGGCCATTGTCAGAACGATTCGCACATCTGGCAGCACGCACATCCTTAGAGCTACAAAGGCAAGGTTGAGGAGATGCCAGGAGATGCGAGCGTGACACAGGGCCGGAACGTGAAGGAGCGACGAAGTGGCGAGAAAAAAAGTGTTGCGGCGAGCAAGATAAGCACCGCCGGGGAGCAGAGGACGACTGGTGGCTATGGCCCGTGTAAACGGGGGCGATATCGACGATGAAAGTGCCGGCGGAAAAATTAATATAGGACTGAAAGGTTGTTTGAAAGTTGGACGCAGAGGCGCGCAGGTGCGAGGTTGACTGTGGCGGGGGTGGTCGGCACGAGATCGCAGAAAGTTGTATTCTGGGCTGGTGTCGTTGTAATGCACTGAGCGCAAGGGCGAGAGCGGAGAAGGAACGGAAGAAAGAGTAAAGTGCACCTACAAGTTGTTGTCCCTAAGCGGTGCGGTTTCGTTCGAGCAAATTCGACGGCGATACAAGAAGTCGATTGGCACGGAGACAGAGTAGAGAAGGTGAGTTGTATATATTACACAGAAGAAGGGCCGGGGTAGGCTGTTTGCAGCAAACACCCTCAATTTTATTCGTATTTTGACATTTTGCATCCTTTCGCTAGACAACAACGTCAGTGAAAAGGTCACAATATTCATCCCCAGTCAATGTAATCTAGGTACGTCGGAAGATCAATTTGTTGCAGACGCACCAGTGTTCTAAAGAAAAACGTAGATACAGAAAAACTAGCGCCATTGCCTAAAAATATCGCCACTTTCCGGCGGATTATCGGCAAAGGCAGTCGCCTTGACCTTCTCCTGCACCCAAACGCCGTCTTCATTCCCAAAATAATTACAGCATTTTAAAGAGTACGTTAAGAAGCATATAACCAAACAAGGTAGTAATAAATTAAAAAAAACTAAGGAGAAATAAATAATTCCGAAAATTCGTACTTTAACAAGGAAGGACGGTAAGTTTTCATGAATCCCGAAATGGCTTGAAGGTACGTGGGCACAAGAACCACAGTGATGGAAAATTCAATGGAGACAGTGGGGTCGGATGTTTCACAGTGGCTGGAAGGGTGGTGAGGGCACGAGCGAGACGTATTAGCAGATCACACGGAACCGGCGGGGTTGGTTGGATATTTTGGGGTTCCAACGAAGCGACGCGACGATGTCGATGCTAGCGACGGCCGTGTGAGATTTGTGGGCAGAATACTCATCGCTGCATGGCTGAGCGTTCGGACTGCGTGGTGAGGGCGGAAATTTTGGAGTAAAAGAACTGGCGCGGATTGTTTTCGCTGCTTCTTGCAACCATATTTCTCCATTACCCTATTCACCCAAGCTCATCCTCTCCAAACACATCCCGTCGCAACTAGCACATCCACAGACTACTCAAATTTACAGATAAGCAGTTTTTGGTTCAAAATCATCTAGCTCGTCGCCATCTGTCGCTTCTGGGGTTGCGCATTGCACACTTATAAATATTCCAAAACTCCTGACTAATACCCGTTGCTGCCGTCCTTCGCCAGCGCGAAGTAGATGGAGAGAGGAGGAAAAGAAAGCGCACCTTCTTTTCCACATCTCTCCAACCAATTCCATCTCTCCCTTCCCTTTCCATCAATTTTCCTCTCGTGCGCCTACAAACACACAAGCACTTCTATACCCCGCCATTACCTCCAGCCGTTCATCTAACTCTCTTCTATCTGCCTTCTCTCTGACGCGGGCTTATATATGTGTGTACTGCGCCCACACATTCTGTCCTACAATTATTAAAATGTATAAATAGGGCACATATAGATATCTGTACTATTGCAAGGCTGTGGAGCTTAAATTTTAATTACATTTCACAATTTAATTTTTTTACGTAGAATGTTAATGTGTTACTGATATCCGAGAATTTAATACGTTGTAACTGTTTATTTCCAAAGATCTAGATACATCAGTGCAAAATACAGTACTTTTTGGGTAGAAGTGCTGATTCTGAACGACAGGGCACACATTTAAATAAATTAAAAACATTATACAAATAGAAAATATACGTGATCTTTATCCCTTATTTTCATAATCTTTTTATTGAAGCATATCGGCACAAAAGTGATAAATATGTTAAATTAATTTTGTAAAATGTTCTGTACAGAATGGCATTTTAAATATTAAATGAAACGGTACTTAATTGACCATTAAACTGCAATTTAGCAAATAGTTCCAGTGTTTCGAGATTATTCAAATTATTACTATTTTCCGAGCAAAGGTTTTTAAATCTCAATATTTGGCGATTAAAAACAAATTTTATGTCATGTAATAAAAACACGGCAATAAAAACGTTTTTTAAAGAAAAGCCAAAATTTTAAATCGATAAAAAAAATGAAACATTTTGAAAAATGTTGGTTTTTATTTTTTTGTTACATTCTTTTTTAAAATTATAGTTTTCATTGTATCGAAAAGTTTTTTACTCAGCATGTAAAAGTTGAAATCTGCCTGAAAATACAAAATTTCCTCTTTTAAAATAAATGTTTTGTGTCATGTTTTAGACGAACATTCTTTTGTTGTGGATTTAAGTTATGTCCCATTGAGCTCATAGTTTTTTTATAAAGTGATTGATAAGAATATATAATAAATATTACAGTTAAGATAAAGGAAATTGTATTTTATTTTTTATTACAAATTTCATTGCATTGCTTGAGTAAAATGTAATATACGGTGATAGTTAAAATCTCATTTAATTGTGATTTGATTTTCAGATCAAATCAAAAATTATCCATTGCTATTAGTGGCAACATACATTGGTTTAAGTAAAATGGATAGCTGTTTGGTCAGGTTTTCTATTTTTCAATGTTTTAAAATATCCACGGGCACGAACAATGACAGAGAGAGAGAGAGAGACGGAGACAAATGTGGGAATGGACACTGACAAGCAAACATACACGTACAAGTACACGGACACGAACACGGATACGGAAACGGACACGGACACGGACATGGACACGGAGATGGAGACGGGAAAAGAGATGATGGCGAAGACGGATACGGTTGTTCATAGGCACAAGAAGACGGAGATGGAGACGGAGACGGGAAAAAAGATGATGTCGAAGACGGAGACGGTTGTTCATAGGCACAAGGAGACGGAGATGGAGACGGAGACGGGAAAAGAGATGATTTCGAAGACGGAGACGGTTGTTCATAGGCACAAGGAGACGGAGATGGTGACAAAGAAGAAGACGGGGACGGGCGCGCACAAGCACGTGGACACGAAAACGCAAGTGGACATGCCCACTGACACTGGCACTGACACGGACACAGATACGGAAACGGACATGGACATAGACACGGACACGAACACGGACATACGGGCTGGAACGGAGACGTAGACCGAGAGGAAAAAGCACAAGGAGACTGAGACGGAGACGGAGATGGAGACGTAGATGGAGGTGGAGATGGAGGTGGAGACGTAGATGGAGGTGGAGACGGAGGTGGAGACGGAGGTGGAGACGGAGGTGGAGACGGAGATTGGGCCGGAGATTGGGCCGGAGCTGGAGACGGAAATGGAGACTGAGTCGAAGAGGGATGCATAGAAGGGGAGGCAAAAGCGCAAGAAGACCTAGATGGAGACGGAGAAAGGTGAAGGAGATTGTGACGGAGATTGTGACGGAGATGGTGACGGAGATGGTGACGGAGACGTACACGGACACGCAAACGCACACGGAGACGGACGGGGATTGAAACGGGCAAAAGGAAGGACTGGGAAACGCAGACGCAAACGAACATCCATAAGAAAAGGGAGGCGGAGACGAAGACGGAGATGGAGAGTGAGACGGAGAAGGGCACGGACAGGCACGGGCACATGGACACGGAGGCGGACATGTCCACGGACACGGACATGGAAACGGATACAGACAGGTAGTGTGGAACAGACACGAAAAATGGACAAGAACACGGAAACTGACACGGACACTGGCATGGACGCTGACATTCAGATGCAGACGCAAGTGTCCATGGACACGCACACGCACACGCACACGCACACGCAAAAGGACACGGAAACGGACGGGAGCAAGGAGATGAAGGGTAGCTCGCGAGCTCTTCTATCTAAGTAACGCGGAAAACGATCTCTCGAACTCGCCGCGAAGCGGGGAGGGAGCCAGTTGTCCCAACTACCCTAAAAGTAGTCAATGAGCTATTTCTCCCACGGTGTTTCTACGCGGCTTTTTGCGCGGATTTTTTATTTCGGGCTCTGTCTCTCCGCCACGTTGCACACTTTTCACCTTCCCACCTTTAATATACCCCTTACCGCCACCCTCGCTAGTGGCACCCCTTTGACCAGTTTTTGGGCGCGGAAACTTAAATTACGTTAACTGTTTTTACCCCTCGCTGTAGTGCTGCAGGTAGCTCGTCCGTAGTAGCACACAAGGGGACGGAGCGTAGTAGAGCAAGATGGAGGGGCAGGTCGTGGCGAGGAAGGGGACTGCTGGCACGTGTGGTAGGGCGTAGTGTCGTCGCGCCCAAGGCGAGGCTGGTGGACCAGAACGGTCCAAGGGCAAAAAACCCTAAAACGAACAACGCAGAGTGTCACTTAGAAATTACAGTACCCTCAGCACTACCCAGTGCACTAATCTAGACTCCCTCAGATAGGGTAGTGTGCCCTAACTACGCAAACATAGCACCCAATAAACGAACCACCCAGCCCGACCAGTCCGCAGCCATGTCACTCCAGAGTGGCGAAATGGCAAAGTGGCTAGGTCTTGACAGTACCTCTGACTGTACTCGACCCGAATGGCGGAGTGGCGAAGTGGGAGCCAATTCCGACCAACCGGGGTGGGCGTACACGTGTCGATTTCCCGGCGTAGATGCGCGGCCCCCTTATCGCCGTACCACACTCGCGACCAGGTCGCCTTAAATTATTTATTTTATTCCGCTATTGGTAGTTATGGTGGCTACAGCGCGCACCTCCGGCGGCGGTGGTTGGCGCATCCCAAGTGCGCCAATAATTATTTATTAAAAAAATGCAGGCCTTACGCACCGCCGCCGCCGTCACCTTTGCCAGGCCCTACCCTCGCCACTACCACTTCACCTCACCGCCGGCCGGCTCCAGCCGAAGAGCCATGGCCCCGATATCAGACGTACAATCGCATAATACCTTCGCGCGAACCGGCCCGTCCCGCTGCTAGCCTTACCCCACCCTGCTTGACCCAGCTTCCACCCATTTCCCGTACCATCGGAGCAAATTTAACGGATTTTTTTTATTAGTCTAATTAATTAAACAAAATCTTTTATTGAAAAAAATTCCAATAACAACGAAAATATAAATAAGATGGTAATAAGCGCAACTAATACAGAAAAATTAAAAAACATAGGCATTCGTGACTGAACAAAACTACATAAATATATGAACAAATAGTAGAAAATGAAAATGATGTATAAACAATTAATAAATACACAGAACTATAAATAAATAAAATAGTGAATATTTAAAACCGTACAGCACCAATATATTATTTAGTAATAATAAATTATAAAAAACACTTTACAGAGCATAGTTTATCAAGTAACTCGGACTTCATAACTCAAGTTTTATCAAACTTTACAACTTTAGATCAAAAATGAAGCAATAAATCCTCTACAAACCCAATGCGGACAGCGAGCTCTCGACCTCGCCACGAAGCGGCGACGGAGCCACTTAATAAAATGAAAATTAACATTAAAAAGTTGGCATGTGCCAGTGGCCTCACTGATTTTTCTAAGTGTAAAAGTAGTGGAGATGCACAAGCATGCAGTGTAGAAATATGGTGGTATGAGGGGAGCTGACGGCGGCTGTACCACGTGTGAAAATTCAGTTGAAAGTAATGATTTCCATAATTGCACACAGCATAATTTGTGCACAATTTTATTTATCTATATCTACTGTATGCAGTAAATTTCGTTTATTTCATCACTATCTTTTTTTAAAATTGCACAACTGAGCACTGTCATCACAGCCGCTGCCGTCGGCCGTGTCATTGGAGAAAATTAAATTCAATTCAACTGTCTTTGAAATTGCGCAGTGCACACAATGCATAATTTTAATGCTCTAATATCTACTGTACGGCTTTAATTTAGTTGATTTCATATCTACCCTTCCTTTTACGTTGCAATAATGTTTACAATGACACAACACAGAGCAACGCACAGCCCAAGACTAGCAGTTTCGTAGTCTATTGCACACTATGGTACAGTTTGGGACAATAAATAATGTATTTGTATACTGTTTGCAACAGTGGTGCAAAATACTGAACAATACTGTAACGTTTTCACAGTACTCCAGAGTAGGGTACAGCTCCACACAGCGCTGTAAAGTTCGGAATAGTAGTGCACAGTCCTGCACAGTACGGTACAGTTGTGTACATTCTTGCACAGTATTGTACAGTTTTGCATCGTACTGCATAGTGCGGTGCAGTTTTGCACAGTACTGTACAGAAGAGCACAATTTAATTATAATCTGTAAATTTCCAATGTAATACAACATGAAAAATAAATAATGGAAAATTCACGCAAGAATATTCGGAAAGTTTTATTCTTTTACGTAGTTTGTATCCCCAGATTACTTGACAAATCCAAACAAATCCAGAAAGCCTAGAGATACACTACACAAGTACAATTAAATATAAATTGATAAAAACAAATACAAATACATACACATGCATACACATGCATACACATAAATACACATAAATACAAATACGTAAAGCTAATGCGCTACCACATCTTAATGGCCGTGCGCGTCGCGACAGACGTGTATTCGTTTTTGGCCCCCGTCCGCACTTTCATCTGCTGACTGTGCGAAGCGCTAATAAACCCGCTGCGCGGCTTGGACTGCTAGAGCGCCGAAGAGATCGGTCGCGAGAATTGAATCAACGGTGGTGTTGCAGAATTCGGAGCCGTCTTCAGGCCACACGAATTACATTATATGACCTCCATGGTCTTATATTTGCAGGTGGTGGTGCATGCGGAATAACGCATGGCACAGTGTTACGTACAGTAACACGATGGCGTCGGACTCCCGATGCCGTCATAAGTGAAAACACTGGGTGCAGGTGGTGAGACAGAATAAACTGAAGTACAATCCTTTTTCACTCAACCCCCCCTGTGGCTCGCGCGCACCGCTCTCACAGGTTTGGGAGAATTTTCGGTTTACAATTCTTCAGATAAAACATCGTGACCTGGAAATTGTTACGGGATATTTACTTCCATGTAAGAGGCGTAAATTTTCTGGAACGTGGAAGTCGCGTATACCGCACGAACTTCGCCCGAATTCCCATTTGTTGGAATTCGCAGTGTATGTAGTACTTTCAGGCCGAACTGCACAGCACGGATGTTGTATAGAAGTAGGATTTCCATACAACATTCAAGTCGTGGGGATGTGCGAAAGGAATATATCAGACCGATATCCATTGCATGGAATTACGCAGGGATTTATACTTCCCGTCTACTTCCGATGTACTGAAATCGGTTCGGCTTTGTTTTTCACACCGATTTCCGCATTGCGGAAGTTCCGAAGTATGGATATCGGTCAGGTATTTGTTCGTTTTTCACACCGATTCCTGCATACCGGAAGTAGGTCGGAAGTGATACTTCCGACCGAGTTCTGCAATGCGGACATCGACCGTAATTTTAGTTTAACACTGATTTACGGATGCTGACGTTAAGGTGGACGTATAACTTCCGCACCTACCCCTGATTCTGCGATTATTCGCGAGATTCGGTAATACGGTACAGACTATAGGTCCTTTTCTCAGTAACTTGATGTGGTGGAAATGCTGCTACTTGGTACGTAAAAAAACGCGTATTGTTCATATTGTGCTTGGAATAGCGGGTCGTTGTTCGCAGTTATTATGTAGAAAACAACAAGGCAATACCAAAAACAATAATGATACAAAGGAAAAGCATTAATCCTACATCTAACACCATATAAAGACCAAAAAGAGTCGCAACACTTCCCAAAAGTCACACAGAGAACAGAAAACGTGAAGGAACCCCGCGCAAGTGTTGCAAAAACATCTTGTATGCATCATTGCGAGATTTAATTACACGTTGGCTAACGTTAAGGTAGCCAAAGTAAAATGTAACCTATCAACGACGGAAAAGTTGTTATCGCGCAATTATATTGGTACTCGTACCGCAATGCATGCTTCGAAGTATCAACTTCATAGCGAAAAATGACGTCAAAAAAATTCTTAGTTAAGCTTGAACGGCACTTGGAGAGGACATTCGCTCATGGGGAGGGTGAGTAACATGAAGCTGGCTGAAATAATTACGTTCAAAAGTGGTTGCAACGGTGGAGGTTGGAGGAGATTAGAGGAGGAAGAAAAAGAAACTGAGTTTTGCACATGGAAAGTGGGGTTCCTTTTATACGCAAATAATGCAACCGGCGCCGGTCGAAAAAATCCTTATGCTATAACTGATCCATTTCTTGACCTGATCCAAACATTTCTCTAATTTTCAAAATTTCAAAATTTAATTCGTGACACAGGTTCTCCATTACGATTGGCTGCATTATCGCCTCCCCACTTTCCATTGAAATACACCGCTCCTCACTACACCACCGTTCATCCTGTGCCACCCTCTCGTATCCACCGTCCCCTTCTTCACCACTACCTTCTGTGGTGCGGCGTGGTAGCTAACTCCCGTCGCGCGCACACAAGGGGACAGAGTGGTAGAGCGGAGTGCGGGGTGGGTTGCCGGCGCTAACGGGGACGTCGGACACGTGTGGCCGAACGGGTGTCGTCGTTCGGCGTAGTGTTCGTCCACTCTGAAGCGCTGGCAACCCACCCCCAAAACAACACAGAAAAGGTGGGGAAGAAGGAAAAAAGAAGGTCAAAGACGGGGAAAAAGGCTTTACTTGGGGGTAGCTCAGACGTGCTACCAACGTACCTTCTTGATGATACCTTCTTGATACCTCTGCTCCCAACCCCGGCGCGACCCAGGCCGCTTATGTAGCGGCTGGGGCCGCGCCCAAGGCGGAGCTGGTGGCCAAAACGGCCCAAGGGGCAAAACCCCCTAAAACTAACTACACAGAGACATTACAGTAGCTAACTTGACACTAGGTGCCTGAACTAGACGAATTAGATAGGGCAACCAGCCCTATCACGAACCATTATCATGATGTCCCCATCCGTCGACAGGTCCAACCAGCGCAGCCAATCAGCGCGCATAACACCCGGAGTGCCAAATTGACGAAGTGTCGGGCTACCCACGGCGTACAGTACGCTGTACCTACCCACACCGCCGAGTGGCGAAGTGGCGAAGTGGCGGAGTGGCGAAGGAATTTCCTGCGCAGGGGGTAGCTCACACGTGTACGATCCGACGTCGGGGGTGCGCCGCCCCCTTATCGTCGTACCACACCTGCCCAGGCCCAGACCTCTGCCTCAGCACCACGTTGGGGAAGGGACTTAGAGCCACCTGGGGACCACAGTGGATTTCCTGAAGTGGAGATTGTGACGGGTGACCCAAATAGCAGGCCGGAAGCCCCGCGCTATTCGCATGGCGCGCCAACTCCGACCGCACATATCGCCCCAGTGTCCCTCTTTCGAGGTGGCTCAGTAATGTGGTAGAGAGTGACGCGAAAGCGTCAGGTCCCAGAATTTTCCGTGAGAGAGGATGAAAAGAAGAGGAAAAAGCCAAGTGAATAGCCGGAGATGGTGTAAACAGGACCAGACAGGAAATCGAGGGAAAGATTACGGTGTGAACCAAGGTTGATTTCCAAAGCAACAAGACAAACCCGTAAGGTTTATGGGGTTGAGGGCGAAGATGGCAAGGCGGAAGTCGTGAGGCGAAGCGGTATGCCGCAGTGATGAATGTCGGTTGCCAGAGTTGCGAGTTCCATCCGAAGTCTGGCGGGTACAGCAGCTTGACTGTCACGGGAGTGCTCGGGTGCCACGTTGAATGGGCCCTGCAGCCGAGTGATCGGTTCGAATCTGCGGTAGCGAAAGGCACTTAAGGGCAGTAGACTTGGCGAAGACCGTCAGGTAAGGCATCTTGCCGCAGTAAACTTTCGTGTGTTGCAATCTGTCCCGTTGAACTTTCCAAAGGTGTTTACTTCTCAGTCGTGGATAGATGGCTATCGTCCTAGAAAGTGCCGCTAACGCGACTGCATATATACTACATCCCCTTACCGGGCTAAGACACACTAATTATGGAAAGCCATGCAAATGGCGGGGTTACTTGGTCTACCCGTACTCTTGACCAGGAAGGGAGAAATGGATGGCCTTGCCCGACCCGACGAAGAGTCGGGCGAGCTCGGCTCAGGAAAAACTGCGTGAGCTGTGCCGTTTTCCCTTAACCTGTAGGAAAGAAATAGTATCTCTGGGTTATTGCGATTGCTCGGTGGTTGTATAAACATGGTGGGCCAACTTGCATTGTATGCAAGTTGGCCCGTTCAAATATCCTGGACCGTGAG